>JAPMOB010212230.1:0-40902 GCA_029875015.1 Lepomis gibbosus | reverse complement strand
AGAGGGATGGATGCCGTCTCTCCGAATCAGACCAGGTCTTCCCCAGAAAGTCTGCCAATGATCTACAAAGCCCACATCGTGGCTTTGTAGAGCCCTTAAAAGGTATTGAAAAGCGATACCCATCCCCAGTTAAAATATATAAATAGCAGAGTGAAAATGTTTGAAAATGATTGAAAATATATGTATTTGAAAGGAAAATGTATGAATGCGAGAGGGCCAGAATGACCTATGGCTTATAAGGCCCCTCATGACGATCACTACTGTGCAGACATATTTTGGGCAAGATACTCACAGTTCATATAGTACAATAAATGTATACTGTACATATTAAATATACTGTATTGTATATACTGTTATGTCCTAAGGGTAGTGGGTTTCCTGGACACAACATAAAGGTGTGGCTCCGCACTCTTTCCATTCCCAAGCAAGGCCAGAACACAGGAAATACAGTTTAGCAGTTTATCTGTCTTCAGAGATGAGCAGTGCAAAACAACGACAACCAAAACACTCTAAGAAACCTAAAACTTTCCTAAACCAAAAAAGTAAAGACGAAGCTCTCAACTAGGCTTCTAATACCAAAACAAACAAAAAGGGCTTCTCACTCCTAACTGCCAGTAACTGACACAACAAAGAAAATTGATACATAGCAAACAAAATGGCTAAAGCCAACAAAACAAAGTTGTCAAAGACAACAATTGGAGTTAAAAAAACATTAAGCTATTCAGAATGTAATGTGTTCACTACACCGGTTCAACAGTTCTCTAGTCACAATGAAAACAAACAGGACACAGGCTCAGGGGCCTGTTTCAGAAAACGGGTTTAGTGAAAACTCTGAGTAAGTTGAGCCCAAAGATGAGGGAAACTCTGGGTTTTCGTTTTTAGAGAGCAACACTTACCGTGCGCTACAGTGCTGGAGTATACTGTTTAAACTAATCTGTATTAACAGTAACCTTTCATATTGTAGTCGCACAGATTGGACATTCCTATCGTAGTTATCAACATTCCTATCGTTGTTATTAACTGGATACGATATTTATATTTCTGAGTGAGTATGACTGTGGTGCAGTGACACAAATAAATGTAGTTTAAAGTGAGTTTTTTCATTTTCTGCTGAATGTGTTTTGACAGCATTTCATAAAATACGAAATTCAGCAAGATTTTATTAATGTAACACAGAAGTCTCAAACTTCACAGTCAGTTTGAACCTAGACACATTTTACATTGCAAAAAATCATTAATAGCCGTAGGCCTACTGAGTCGGAATGTCACTTTACAATCACAGGTCCATGAGTAGCCTAAACTATGTTTAATCTATTCGATTAATATTTTCATGTTCAGTTATTCATTTAGTCCCATCAGGTTCCAGCTGAATAAACAGGCCTGTAGCTGTTTAAAATGAATAACAGGCTGTAGGAGAATTCCGACACTTTATCATTCATTAAGGAAATTCCAGTCTGGTAAATGATGAATGAGCAACGCTATATAAAATGTAATATTGTTAACAAATTGATCCTTCCTCCACTTCTGTAGTTTAGAGCCAATCATGGTCCGCATTGGCACTCATTCATATTTCTAGCTCCACCCGATTAAAATGGGGGCTCTGCCTTTATTTACCTGTTGCCATGGTGAATCATAGTATCGGAGCTGCATTGATGATGCCTTTTTTTCATCCCCACGCATGCGCTTCCAGCAGGTGCAACATACTCAGAGTTGACTGAACTAATTTTAAACACCTGTTCTGAAACCGTAAACTCTGAGTTTGACAGCTCAGAGTTCATCAACCCAGAGTTCATGTTTACACTCAGAGTTTATTGAACCTGCTTTCTAAAACGGGGCCCAGGTTGGGAATGGCAGAGAGAGAGAAGGGGCGGAGTGCCTGTCAAATGGGGCTTAAGATGGCTGCTGTCATCCAGGCAAACAATCAAGAGGCGGCAATCAGCATTGCAGGACCAATCCAGGGTGCTCACCTGTTTTGCATTACCTGCATACACTCACACACACTCTAAGGGAGGAGACAGCTGACAGTGCAGGGTGAGAGATAAACAAATTACAAAATATGACCCCAGGATCCTGACAATACATACAGAAATAAAAGTAGAAAAATGTACAGTTGCAGTAAAAAGTACATAAACCTGGATTTTGGGTTACCTGGATTTTTGTATAATTTGGTCATAAAATGTCATCTGATCTTCTTCTAAGTTACAACACAGTCTGCTTAAACTCCACACAAACAATTATGTTTTTATGTTTTTACTGAACACTTCGCGTAAACATTCAGAGTGCAGGGTGGGAAAAGTATGTGAACCCTTGAATTTAATAACTGGTTGACCCTCCTTAGGGAGCAATAACCTCGATCAAACATTTCCTGTAGTTGCAGATCAGACCTGAACAACGGTGAGGAGGAACTTTGGACCATTCCTCTTTACGAAACTGTTTCGATTCAGCAATATTCTTGGGATGTCTGATGTGAATTGCTCTCTTGAGCTCTGACTGGGCCACTCCAGAAGGCGTAATTTCTTCTGATGAAGCCATTCTGTTGAATTACTTGTCCTGTTGCATCACCCATCTTCTGTTGAGCTTCACTTGGCAGACAAAGGGCCTTACATTCAGCCTGCTAAATTTCTTGATAAACTTTGGAGTTCATTTTTCCGTTGATGATGGTAACAATTTCAGGACCTGAGGCAGCAAAGCAGGCCCAAACCATGATACCCCCTCCACCATACTTCAAAGTTGGGATGAGATTTTGATATTGGTGAAATATAAAAACATTCAATTCTTTGTCTGGTTAGTGTCCTTGCTTTTTGTTTAATAAATCTTAGGAACTGTACCTGCTCTGCTCCTGTGTCTGCGTTTGGGTTCTCAACCTGTTCCACACAACACTAAGCCTGAAATTCACATACTTTTCCTGCGACTGTATATGAATAAATAAAGGCAGACAGAAATAACGATGCAATGCATGAGAGTACAGAGTTCTGGTTTATATTCCACAAGCAATGAATAATTTCAGTAAGGCGTACCAGTGTTGCTACATGACATGTTTGAAGAGATAAATCAGAAATCTACTAAATCTGTCAATACTTTACTGATTGCAGGTTTTCCTGAAAAGTGACCGTGTGTCCCGGATGGTGCAGAGTGGCGGTTGCTCGGCCAGTGACTCTCGGGAGGTTTTTAAAAAGCACATAGAGAAGCGAGTGCGCAGCCTGCCTGAGATCGACGGCCTGAGCAAAGAGACCGTGCTGAGTTCCTGGATAGCCAAGTTTGACACCATCTACAGAGGGGAAGAGGACCCCAGGAAGCACCAGCAAAGAATGACAGCCAGTGCCGCCTCCGAGCTCATCCTCAGCAAGGACCAGCTTTACGAGATGTTCCAGCAGATCCTGGGTGTCAAGAAGTTTGAGCACCAGCTCCTCTATAACGCCTGCCAGGTCAGTTCTCATCTGTAGGGTGGAAATATAATATGTCTAAAGGAACTTGGAAGTGTCCTTTGACTCAACCGCATGTCAAATCGCAATGTTGAGAGTGAGACAGAATAAATGTGTATTTTATCTTACACACAATCTGCTGTAATAACTACTTTCAATATAGTATCTTCACATTAGTTTATCCCTTACCAGCACTCTTTAATTCTGACCAAAGCTATGAGAACCATTTCTCAACCACCATCTGGCTCTAAATCACGACATCTACAATACACTGACCTGCTGTTGAATGCATCAAATACTACAAGGAAGGCCTGCGACTTTGAGATTTCATTACATTCAGATTAATTTCATTTAACTATAACTACAGTGTCTCGTATTGTAGCAAGCCGTGTTAGATTCTTGTTCAGCTCTTGTTTAGAAGGAGACCCTCCTTCTAACCTCTCGCTTCTTAAACGCTCTCATCAATCTACAACATCGACCCCAGTCACAGGAAAATGTGAATTGTAAAATGTGAAACTGGTGCTTCAAATGGCTGGAGGAAAAATTGCCCTGGAGGGGGAGGCCATATGAAATCAATTCACATACATTCAGCATTATTGTTCTTTGTTCCCTCAGTGAGTTTTTGATAAAATCCAGACACTATCTTAACCACTGGATGTTAGCCCTTAAAACGGTTTGCTGGGTGTGTACCATGACGACCTGTGAAAGCAGGTCATAAATTAATAAAATGGCTCAGGTTCATCACGAGTTGACTCTCCACATTATATTGGTCATTGTCTGTGAGTCCTGTAGGCTCTCAGTTGTTTGTGAAAGGAGGGGTTTTTAGTTTGTCAGTAGTGGTTGACATCCATCCAATTGATTTTTGGAGAAGGGGTAGGGTTACTAGCCTAGCTGTAACAAAGTTAAAGTTTTGATAATAATAACTTGCTGTTTTAGTTAGCCTACGCCATGAGAATAAAGACACAAGGCGCGACCTCTCTCTCTTTCATACACACACATGCAGACAGTGACTTACACCGCCAGCTGTTATCTCTCCCCCATCAGATTCTCCCTCACTCATATCATTCACAGTATTTCTTGGATATTTATCCTTCTTTTGCTGTTCTGCTTCTGTCTATCAAATTCCTTATCAACAGACGTTTAAGCAATCGGCATATAACGCAACCTGAAAAGATTGGTTGGCCCAGGCTCACTGATATCAGAAACTTACTGGAGACCAAATAGGTTACATGAGGAGTATACAGGAGAGAAAACACAGTTATTTTTATTTACTGATGAATTTAATTTATTTTCAAGCCCACCTGGTGTGGTGATGTGACCTGAAATGATGCTCAAAAGCTTTTTGCTATTACAAAATCATTACTGTATGAATTATGACATTGTGTCATATCTTTATTATTTCTAAAAACATGACCAGAATTAACATCCTCTACTGACTGCCATAGTGTTGTTACCTATACAGCGAATCGTTTCACTATGCTACCTGATGGATTATTGGCTGAATCTGCTATTGATATCTACATACATTAACAACAAAGTATGATCTTTACAAAAACAATTCATGACTTTTTCTGCTGTTTCCTCTAAAATATCATAAAAAGGCTTTTCTTTTGCATGTAAAGCATTTTTAATTGCTTCTGTTTAAATATGCATGATAGATAAAGCTGCCTCTTCTTGCCTTGAATCAGTCATGTGTACAAACAGCAGTCTTCTGTATCAGAGACTTTTGTACACCAAACCATCCACACTCTCTCCCCAAGATGTTTTGCGTCACATTCCATATGTACTTCCATATTTGCTTTTGAAAAAGGACTGTTTTTACTCTCACCTCTGCGGCATCTCTGCAAGTGAAAACGCTGGTAAAAAGAAAAGAAGCCAACTTCATTTTAAAAACGTCCAATTTCCTCTCGTGCAGAGTAAAAGTCAACCAGACTTGTGTGGAGGCTTTTTCAGACTTCGAGCCAGGCTGAATACAGAATAGCAGTCTGAGAGTGGGGGAGGAACAATAAGACAGGCTTCTATACATAGATCAACCACTATTTAAGTGCCAAACATTGCATCATCAGAAAATGTGCTGCTGAATGGAAAATTAGTCATTAATATGGAGATGTGGTCATCTGCAGCTGGCCTATAGGTACTCAGCCAGTCTTTTGTCAGAGCACTGTGAGGGCTGAATCCTCTCCACTGTCAGGGCTCTTTAATGTTATGGGAAGGCTGTCTTAAAGTACAGTGTCCACTTCAAGCTCTCTAAATCTGAACACACGTCTTATACTCCTTATATGCACCCTATGCCGGGAGATAAAAAAACGCCACAAAGACAAAGAGATTTTGCATTTTTAAAGTGTCCAAGAATTTTAGTGTGGACCAAGTTCTTCATAAAAATGACCTGAAAATGCATGCACATCATTTTCAGATGTTAACAGTGTTCTCAAAATTAGCATCAGTAAGAGGACTCCACAGGAAGTTTCTCATTTTTGAAAATAATTTGATACAATCCAAATCTAAAATGTTTGAAACTAAAAAGTAAATTTTATTGTATTGATTTGTTTGTGATTAATTAGTGAGATTAGTCAACACAATGTTTGTATTTTTACCACCAGTTCCCAGAGCCCAAAGTAATGTTTTAAATTGCTCATTTTGTTTTACAAAATGCACAGATGTTTAAAATACATGAAGATATTAAGCAGGAAGAAGCAGTAAATTCCTGCTGGGATCATTTAATGGTTTGAATGTGTACTGGTTAATGGTTTATCAAAATTGTCTATAATTTCCAATGAATGAGCTGCTGTTTTATTGCCAACAGAGTCATTAAGCAATAGCTCACGACAGGCCATGTGGTATGCTTATCAGATCAAAGTTGAGGAGCGTGGTTCGGCTCACAACCCCCATAATTGTGATATAATAAGCGTATACCACAGACTGAAGTGAGCTATTGCTTTTATACGGTTACCAAAACGCATGCCATGTGACTGAAAACTATGAATTGTGCATCCAGCGTCAGTTGATTGACTTTGGTATTGACTTGTACTTGACATGCATTTTTTGTGAAGTGGAGATGTGTGTGTTGCAACGAGAATATTACTCCACCTTCTCCGGTTCCCAACTTTCGGTTGCCAGTAGCTCTGGAGAGAGCCTTTGCGCCTTTGTCCACTCACAGCCATAATCTCTCTCTTTTCAAGAGCTACGACCGAGCGTTTTTGAATTGTGGTACTGCGGAGGCAGTGGTTTTTTATCTTTTCCGTGTCCCTGCTTGCAAGCATATTCTTGGCAACATTGCCAGGTGACTAATGGCCATTGGCTCACAAGAGTACCTGTAACACACTAAATGTTTCACCTGAAAAAAAGCCCAATTGTTATTTTACTTACCAAACATCGTGAAGATAAAGAGCCGGTGCATCCGGAGGAAGATGGGAGATGTATTTTTCAAGAGATGACAAGGGACAGAGTGGTTGCCAGGCAGTTCATACATGAATCCCCTTGTGCTCTCTGAGGGTCATTGTCATTGTGGGCTCGTTGAACGTTAGTGTGCCATATTTTAGTCTGATTTCCGTCTCTACTGTTGATGAACAAAGTGGGTTTTAGCAGCCGATTGCCCTCATTTCCTTAGCACCCGAAGTGTAGCTTAACGTCAAACCATAGGCTAGTTGTTAGTCTTGATGGCTTTTAAGTCATCTTCTAATAATGATGTGTGATGAACCGTAGTGCCGAGTCTCTGTCTTCTGAACAGTCTTTTGATGTGGTTGGAAAGTCTGTTGCTACACCTTTATCCTTACATCACTCTTTGAAGCATTTCACTGCCCACTTGGTTTCCTTCACAGTGTTGTGTTCTTTTTGAGTTGGTTGACTTGACTCTTGACTCTTTAGTTATCTCCTTATGTCTAACAGGTGTCTTTTTTTCCCCCTGGCAAAGTCTGCTCAAGCCACTCCTCCATGGTAAGACCTCCCAGGAGGTTGAAGTTTACTTTTGGTGTGTCCCTTTCCATTAGTTTCCAGCTAGCCACTAATCTAATGCTACTTTCTAACGTTACTTTGTTGTGGAGCGATACAAATATGTGCAAAGGAATTCAACGTCATTATACCGTTACTATGAACCAATCAGATCGCTTGATTTGAGCTTCCCGTTTAATAAAAATGAATGCCATATGTTTGACAGCTTGACATCTCTAGTTTCTTGGGTCCTGAATATTCTGGAACCTGCACAGAGTTAACAGGTCCATGAAGTCAAAATCATACTTGGTTTAACATGATCATCTCTGAAAATTAACACACATATTTTTGTGATCATATTAGAGCCACAGGAGCAATAAATATGGAAGACAGACAGACAACTAATATTGTACAGCTTCGGCATTCAAGCTTGTTGTATAATTAATGTGACACAGCCAACTGTGAAATGTAGTAGGAAGGGAGCTTGTGGGAGGAAGAAAAATAGTAGAAATCTGGCAAGACAGTCCACGGCTTAAATAAATGCTTTCCTTTTAGGACTACAAACTGTTATACTCTAAATCCTACAATGCCAGGTTTTCTTAAAGTGTTTGCTGTTGCAATCTTTCCACTTCATTTGGATTTGGTCTCAAGGCATTTATAACTTTTAAATTTAGATTTAGTGGGAATGAGCAAGCAATGAGGAGGTGACCAACTAAAGTATTTCCTAAAAGTGAGCGAGTGCTCTGTTCAGAGAAGGCAATCGAGACAGCCTCTCCAGGTTTTGTAGATGTATCAGTCCTGCACAATCTTACTGCAGATCACAGTACTGTTAAGAAAGTCTTGACAGCGTCTTCTCCTGTTTTAGCACAGTGTTGGCTTACTTCCGGACTGCCCCCTCCCTGTGACGCTGCATGGTACTTTTGAAGTCCCCATCAAAGTAGATATTCAGGTGTATTTATATATCTTGGCAGGCCCGCCATTAGGAATTATAGACAGGGGGACAACATTTTTCAAACTGGGCCCCTCATAGACACCCACTCCAGCACCACCTCCACCTTAGTTCTCTTAGATCTCTCCTTTTCTAATACAAACACAGCAGTTTCAAAGAAGCTCTTGGCCATTAGCTTTACAGAGACACTGATGGAATCCCTAAAAACTATTGCAGAATTTGAAATACTGTATATAGTATATGACTGTGTCAGCTGAAATGTAAATAATAATATAAACAGAGGCTTTGTAATGTATAGCTTATTGTATAGTAACTATATTTGCAGCCTTATCCTATGACCTGTGATGTACTGCTGGCTATTGTTTACTGTAGGTCAATTTTGAGGCTGTTACA
The DNA here is from genome assembly GCA_029875015.1 of Lepomis gibbosus. Classification (NCBI taxonomy): domain Eukaryota; kingdom Metazoa; phylum Chordata; class Actinopteri; order Centrarchiformes; family Centrarchidae; genus Lepomis; species Lepomis gibbosus. Next base: position 32,211 of record JAPMOB010212230.1, on the reverse strand, counting down.
GGGGAACTGGTGGGAGTTATTAATCCTTATTATTATAAACGGAAAGATAAAATATAGGTGGCAGCTGAGGATACAAAGTATAATAGAATATAATGCAGTAAAGCTCTCAGGCATTCTGTGTTTGCTTTAGCTTCTCCTGTAGATAAACCTTAACAAGGTTACCAGGTTGGTTATTTGTCATTAAACAGCACAAGGTTGTTGTATGACAAAACAAATGTTTGTAGTCCCTGCATACACATAAATTAACAGATTAATATATTAACATTTGAATATACACTAAATGCATATAAAAATATTTTCTCATGTAATATCATCTCTGCTGAGTCAGCACACATGTATGATTTAGTCTTCCCTCCTGTTTTGTCTTTGCCTTTGTTTGGGGAAGTAAACTCTTTAAATATGGCCATGGCACCTTTTCTTATATATATATGATAAATGAATTAATTTGAATTCAGTGGACCTGCATAGACTACATTTGTTCTCTGACATGTTGACAAAAAAGTTGTGATATTACAAGAATAACGTCATCATTTAATGAGAATTCATAATATTTTCTTCCTGCTGTATACTGTGCTTGCATAGGCCTGCGTTGATGCAGAACTCTTTCAGTTATTTACCTTGACTCACAGCATGATACACCGGTGTCGCATCAGCTGGGTAGAGTTCACTCACCATCCATCCATCCATCCATCCATCCATCCATCCATCCATCCATCCATCCATCCATCCATCCATCCATCCATCCATCCATNCATCCATCCATCCATCCATCCATCCATCCATCCATCCATCCATCCATCCATCCATCCATCCATCCATCGTCAACCGCTTATCCTGCCTACAGGATCGCGGGGGGGCTGGAGCCTATCCCAGCTGACATTGGGCGAAAGGCAGGGTACACCCTGGAAAGGTCGCCAGTCCATCGCAGGGCCGGAGTTCACTCACCCCGAGTCCATATTATCAGTTATACGTTTGTTTTTCACTGCGTAAAGAAATTGATGCGGAGCGTGAAATTGTCAAATGCTACGCTCGATGCCGGACAGTTGGCAGCACTGGTGTTACATTACTTAATTAGGTTAAGCAAGATAAAGCTTGCTAGTCTGCCTAAACTGTCAGCTCCTTATCTTCGCCTGTCATACACTCATGGTGCTTCTTAACACTTTTTTTGGCCAGAAATTTGGCCATTTCCTCCCTTTAATTTTATTTTTCTCTGTGTGTTTTGGCTTTTCTTTTTGGGCCCCTGTCGCTTTGAGCAAACTTTGTTTGCAACGGAACCTTTCAGCACTATACACATCTACTGTAAACGAAAATCAAAATTTATGAGCATAAATATATGCAAAAGCAAATAACACTCCACTTCCATGGAAAGCTTCCTCCACTGCTTGGGAATGATTTGTCAGCCTTAAGTAGCTGTATCAGACTAGACTTAACCAAACTTTAACCACAGGGGTGGAAAATCAGAAAACACATGGGTTGTTTTTGAGGGCATTGACTCTGGTTTAGGTTGATGACTTTATTTGAATGTGGGCTTAAGGTTACTTAGAAAAGAGCATGACCTTAAATAGACTGGAGTTACCAGAAAAATAGAAACATGTGTACAATGAACAGTCTCATGTTGTGGACTGTTCCTTGTACACATAGAAACATGGTCTTGACCATGAGTCTTTTGGACCCATTGGTGAAGACCTGTCTCCGTCAGTTTGTAACGCACTGAGGATCCCCTGAGCGTCATAGTTCAACGCAGTGGGGGAAGTCTTGTAGCTTACTTTTGGTAAAGGTAGATGTATGATATTTAACAGAAAGGACTGAGTAAGGAGGTTACGTAAATTGCATAAGTTATGCAAGTTACGTTAATTAACTTATGTGTTAACTGACGTGTAGTTATTTTAACCCAGCCCCACCTCCTGTACTTCACAGCTTTTTCTTCTCCTGTCTCATCGCGTTTTTTCCCCTGCAAGAATCACAGTACAGTAGGCCTTCCCTAGTGGGCTGGAGAATACAATAATTATCACAATCTAACAAATGTTCAGTAAATATTCACCACTTGAATCATACACATTTTTAAAAACAATGAAAAAAACATACAAAGCTTTTAATTAACTTTACTTGTGTGTATTTGTTGACAAAGATTTTATCATAATAGTTTAAACCACAATTAACCATCAGGTTTCTTCAACTTCCACTCAGCAGCAAAAATCAGCCTTTAAACTTGAAATAAATATAGATCTGATACTTATCGTGATAATTATCGGTATTGAAAGATATGAAACTTTTTATCGTGATAACATTTTTCCCCATGTGGTCCAGCCCTATGTGATTGGCTGCACATGAAACACGCAAGCCTATACAGGTGCAGAGCGGTGCTAACTAAAGAGCAAAGCACCTGCAGGACCGACATGCTGTCCTCTATAAAGAACCTGGAGAGGTTGGAGACGTCTCCCGCAACCTCCTCTCCCACGCCCTGTACGCCCCAGCGCCCTGCTCCCTCTCTGGTGGTAGACCTATGAGTTGTGTTGCCAGTGGAACCAGCGCACTGGACGGTCAGTGGTCCCTGTGGCTGGATAAAGCTCAGGTCAAAACAGTGTAGAGATGCTGAATGAAAATTACCTGAACCTTTTAATCCGTGTATGATTCGTTAATATACAGCTCAACAGTTCATGTTTGCTGTGTACCACTGGATGTACTGTCAACTAGCTAACTACTGCAGCTATTTAATATTGTCATGTTTTTCTAACTAAAAACCTACTTGTGTTGATGTTCATGCTCGTCTTAATTACTTAATTGTCAGGCACTGCCATTGCCCAAGTGTATCTGCTGCAGGTTTATTAAGTGTAACACACACAGCTACACAAATCGGATTCAATATCAAAATCAATATATCAGAAAAACAAAAAACGATGTCTGTTTTTTTGTTTTCTGTTTATCTGTTTTTCTATTTTGGTTTTAAAATGGAAAAAATAAAAAAGGACTTCTTGCTTTGTTTTTCCTATTCCATTTTGAAACAAAATAATCAAAGAACGAACCATACAGAGATTTCACTACATGAGAGACGATCCAAAGGAGGAAAAGATAATTGGGTTGTGACAGGGAGTAAAATGTAAAGCGATGAGGGAGAGAGAGAACTGGATAAAGAGGGGTGGTGATTAGGAGGCAGACAGGAAGGGAGGCACAGGCATTACAAGAAACAAAGACATTTCCACTAAATGAGCCATTTATCTTCCAGTTATCAGTGTTGAGAGTAAATATCAGCCTGTAGGTGTGGAAGCTGCACTCTGTGGCTAATAACTGCCAATTAACCAAGTACCAAGCCAAAGTTAAATAATCAATCTCACACAGGCGTATGATTACAATTTGTTCACTGGGAGTGGAAACAGCAATGGTTTTTGAGACTTCAGCAAGCTGCTTTTCCTAAATATAAATCCTTCTGCAAGTACTGAGAGATGGCTTGCTGAGTTAAAAGATTTTATGAAGCTTAGTAAATTTAACACAAATATTTTTTTATGCGTATCTAATACATGCACCTCATCTGAACAGGTTCTAAATCCAAACCCACAGCATATTGTGTGACATAATCCTTTAATCCACTTTGTGAAAGACCTCCACTTAACAAGATGTTGAAACATCCTTTGCCACACGAGGTCCGTGTACGTTCTGATAGTTTGTTTTTTATTTCAACCGTGAAACGAACAAACGTGAAAACCCCCTTTTTTTTTTACGTTTGTCGCGTTAAATCAAAAAACGGAAAAATGTGGAAAAAAGAGCTGTTTTCCTCTTTTTTTGGTTTCTGAATCCCAAAACGACTACACCAAATTCAAATAACGGTCTGATTCCTATTTTCATTTCTCCGTTTGAAGATAGATGTTAAGAAAATAAACATAAAGATAAAGACACGTTGGCCAGGTGACCCGGAAGTAAGAGTAAACATATTAAAATAAAAGCCAAGCTTGCAGTGGTCAGGTCTGTAACATTATGCAGCACTGACGTTATACCAGGGTGACGTTAGATGAAAATAAATAAACCTGGGCCGAGAGAAATACGTTAGTAACAGTATGATTACATGCACTATAATACTGTGCATTTATTCATGAAAACAGCAAGAGTCACATTTTTTTTAAGCACATGATGATTGTGTGTGCAGAGTTGTTAATATTAAATTAATATGTAACACGGTTTCCACTGTAATGTACCAAACTGTTCCCCCTTTCTGCCAGCAGGTCTCAGGACTTAAATGAAGCCCTGGTTTGTGTCTTTATTAAATGTTTTGAATCCCAGATTACTGATACAGATTTGTTTTTTGTTATTTATGTCTTATTTGCAACCTAGTTAACATCTTCAACATTCACCCTCAGCCCAGAGTTAAACCCGCATGCCCTTCTGTTCTAACCTGGTTCTAACACTGCTGTCGACTTCTTGCCAGCTCTGGCAACAAACTCACATCAGAAATGTCCTAATGTAGACCATCTGGCCAAAGAATAACTTACCAGTGTGCTATATATATATCTTTAAAATATGACCTTACGAACCCAAATGACGTCCTGAGAAGAAATTCTCAGCGTTGGCAGCCTTTTCTTTTATAATTTCATTATGTTTTTGGACTTTCTACAATCCTGCTGCTCTTGAGAACCTCTTAAATGTTACCTTATGGCTTCACAGTCAATGTTCACTTATGCTCTTAAATGCTAATTCATCCTCAGCACTGCTCCAGTGATGATAGTTTCTTTCTGTTTACCATTTTTATAATTGCCTCTGTTTTACTGTATATGTCTGTTATGTTGGAAATATTTCTTAGGTGTCTTAACCTCTGTCATGTTACATAGCAGAATGGATTTACAAACTCAGTTTCACTCTATAACCTCTTAAACTGTGACAAAATAAATCCACCCACCTGCCTACCTAAGAAGAATAAAGTGAATGTTTTGGAAAGACCAGGTCAAAAGTCCTGACCTTAAAATGATGGAAATGTTGTGGAAGGATGAGGAAGCGAGCAGCTCATGTGAGGAAACCCACCAACATCCAAGAGTTGAAGCTGTTCTGTACAGAGGAATAGGCAAAGATTTGTCCGAGTTAATGAGCAGGACTGTTCAAAAGTTACCTGAAACCTTTTGTTGCAATTATTGCTGAGATACTCAGCATTGCCTGCCTGTTTTTAATTATTTAATTATGTTTTTGGACATTCTTTTGAGGACCTCATAAATGTTCTTACCTAAGGCTTCACAGTCAATGTTCTGCAGCCATACAGTGTTAGAACCAGGTTAGAACAGAAGGACATGCAGGTTTAAATCTCGGCTGAGGGCTGAGTGCTGGCAGAACTCTGCACACACAATAATTTCTTAGGTTAACCTATTAGCCAACTGTATTGCACCAAACAATGTGCTTAAAGAAACGTGACTCTTGCTGTTTTATGAACAAATGCACAGTATTATAGCGGATCTTTGTTTTTGGTTTGAAAACGAAAAAAAAGGTGGTTTTCATGTTTGTTCGTTTTGTAGTCAGAACATACACAAGCTTATGTCTTAACTTTGGTGCTACACAGAAGGCTAATGCATAGTATGTGTAAACTGGAGATAACCCCAGTTGTAACCAGTTAAGCACAGATGCAGGTTTGTAAAGCTGGAATAGGATTTGTTCCCTGCTATCATCTTTTGCCGCCTGTGACTTGGATCGGATGCTTTGGAAGAGCCACACCATGCTCCTAGACCAAGCCCTTTGCGGTGTGTTTCATTAGTGAATTAAATGCAGTCTGGCCCAAGACAATGAGCCAGATGCTGAATTTCTTTTCATAACTCAACCGAAAAGACATGCAAATATGGCCTAAGCTTATTTTACTACTGGCAGAAGCTGCAAAAGTCTTAGCAAGTAATTTTGTTTTTGTATTTTTGAGCCTATTTGCCAGTTATTGAAAACAAATGGTGGAAGCTGTGTGGGGTGAAATATGGGTAATAGTTTGTCAAGCAAATCCCCGAAACTTTTTATAAAATAAAATGTGAATAGTGTATGTTTTCTGCTACTTTTGGCAAATATAACAGTCCTCAACACTAAATGACAAATTATTCCTTTTGTCAGTGACTTCAGGAATCACCCGTGTTATTGTCTACTGTCTCTGTCAGCAGGACAACATTGTGTGCCTTCCAAAATGCATACGACCGTTTAATGGGATTGTTTGGTGGTGCATTCATGTCTTTATTAGATACAATAGAGATAGGACATGAAAAGAGTGAGAGAGAGAGAGATGCAATAATGGTCCCTGACTGGACTTGCACCAGGAATGTTGCAGTTCACGGTTGGCATCTTACCCCAACGCCACGAGGGTGCCTCAGCTTTCATATAGTTAATCCGTATGATTAAGGTTGGTTGTAGCTACACCAGTCAACACATAACTTTCAGGGGTGGAATTAACAAATTACATTTACTATATATTTATCATTTAAATAATCAGGCATCAGTAACTGCTGAATTTCATTACTAATTTAATTGCTGGTGTTTTTTTTATCAGACGTTTGTTTTTATCATGTATGGTGCCAGAGAGTGATGACATGAAACAATGTGGAGCTGAACTCAGGATGTGGTGGTTACATTTACCCCCTGGCACTTCAGCTCATATTTGTCTGTATTCTTTGTCCTTTCTGGTGGATTGGAGGCCTATAACAGTGAGTTGGTAGAATTAGATGAAACCTTTGTCTATAGCAGAGGAAGAACAGGTACTGCAACGTCTATTCAAAAACTTTTCCACATCCTTTATATTCTGATATGCTAACTTTTCCTGCCTCACATGGAGCGTAAGGAGCTCATTGATTTTTTTGTTTGTCCTGATGACAATTCAAAAATAGGTTTATTCTCATTACAACAAATTATTATGCTGTTCTTCGTGTCATTGGGTAGTGACTAGGAGCTCAGGAAACTCAAAGAAATGATTGTTTTTGCGTCTGTAGCTACACTGAAGCTGGACTTCATCTGTCATGTTAAAGGGGTTCAACACCCTGTGTTGAATGCTTCGTTTTAGCTATGTATACATCTTGTCTCTAAATGATCTTTGTTGGGAGTTGCACATGCGCAGTTCCTAGTTAAGGACTACTAACCAATCAGAAGCAGAGTAGAAAAGACTGTAAACATGGCTTTCGGTCCAGCTGTATCTGTTCCCCTTACCAGCTTAGCAATCTATACTGGAGCAAGAGTTTCAGAGTGGTGCGTTATTAATTTGTATCTTTCATACGCAAAGTTTTAACTGAGCTCTGTCTCTACATCACAGTAACAACTGTATCTCATTTAACTGCCTGGAGGGTAGCAAATGTTTGGAAGGGAAAGCAGAGGCAACAGGCGGACGTCTTGTCACTGTGAGCTGCAGCTCAGTTTTTACACTGTGTTTTTGAGCGCGTGACTGACTAACCGCTAGGCGAGCATTATGATGTGTTTTCTTGTGATGTCACAAGAAAGTGGAAGAAAGGATGGTTGGACTACAAGCGAGCTGTTCTCTGGCAGTTCAGAGCAGAGTTTTCTGTGGGAGATGGGAGTTCCTTTTGAGCTGGACTTAATAAAGAAAATGTATAACTCAATAAAGGTGAAGGAAAAAGCTAAAAAGCAGAATATGACCTCTTTGGTAAAAGTTTAATTTAGCTTAGAACATAGATTAATAGTAGTAACAGATAAAGATAAGATTAAAAAAAATTAGTGTATGTTTGAGTAACCTTTAGACATCTTGTGGTCATTTTTGTTGTACCAGGGCAGTGAATGTCCCAGAGCAGCAAATGAGATGATTGTTCTCTTATAAACTGCACACATCATATAAAGAGCAGCAGGGTCAGAAAGCGAGGCACATCTCTTTTGACAAATGTGCCTTTGGCAGTAATGATAGCTGGAGCCGGGAGACAAATTGAATTGCTGGCCAATGCAGCAGATATGTAGTGAGGGAAGAAGAGAGTGGGCGTCCTTTCCGTTTTATCAGATGGGTTTTAGCCATTTGCGCTGCGGTGTAGTCAGCAGCCACTGAAAGCCTCTGACTATTTAAAACAGACTCGAGACAACACACTAGAAAGCATGGTGAGTGCTGAAACAGTCCATCCATGAAACTAATTATTTTCTCAGATTTACCCCACCTCTACCGGTCCTTCTAGCTTTCCAGGTGGTTCCTCTTATTGTGTTTTTAGGGCAGTAGCGCAGTGAAATATCCACATAGAAACGATAGTAATTGTGGTAGTGGTACAGGTATCAATGAAAATGTACTAATGACGGTAACAAACATTAATTTAATTAGCACCAATTCCTAACAGAAGTTTTCACATTGCACTTTTCATATTGGTTATGAAAGTAATAACATTACAGAGTACGGTCTAGACTGCACTCTGTAATGTTATTAATAGTGCTGGGCATGTTAACGCATTGTTATCACCTTAACGTACCACTTATTTAACACTGACAATTACAACACTCACATTAACGCAGTTTTTATTTATTATTATTTTGAAAATCTGTTCCTCACTGGCTCAGTGGGACAAAATGAGTTGAAAATAACTGAGCAATATGGCAATGTACATGAGAAAGACATAATCATGTATCTTGGAACAAGACATTTTAAGATGATGAAGCTTCTGTAGGCACAACAATATTTTGACAAACTGTAATTTTGATAATCAAAAGTCATTTTCCAAGCAAAAATAATCTGGTTCCAGCATCTCAAATGATTTTAGATCGACTAGACTGTGCTCCCTAAAAAAAAAAAAAAGATGACAGGAGCAGGATTATTATGACCTAGGTTTATGTTTACGTCTAGTTCTACTGCCACACTATTCACATGATGTGCAACAGTTCTGAGGAGGGGACAGGGCTCTGTAAACTTCTGGTAAATTCAATTTAGAGTCAAGAAAGAATTGCAGAGGCTTTGCCCTTTTGTCCAGTAAAACAGCATTTCTCATTTATCTGACTGGCACAAGATGCAATTGCAAACATGCGCGCCTTCCATTACCTGCAATTTTTCACAGCTTTCTCATCCTGTGTCTGTGTGTGCAAATTCTCCCCCAGCCTGCTGTTCCTGGAAGGTAAACAAGAGTAGAACATGTAGCATGGTTGATAAACCAGTACAAGTGCACAGTATTGCTGTGAAACCCTTGTGTTCACTGTGCATATTTGCTCTAACGCAAATGACAGAGGAGAGACCAAAATGACCCACAACTATGCTTCATCAAAGAACTGCTGCTGTCCTGGTTAAACAGAGACCTTGGACAGTTTGAAGTACATCTCCATGGTAATGTTTGGCATTTGGCCTCAGCACTATGTGTGTCTGTGTGTGTTTGTGCATGTGTGTAAGTGAGAGAGAGATATAAAATGTGTACTTGTGATGACGTATAAGTCAGAATCATTCCTGAAACATTTAAATTGTATACTTGTGAACACTGCACAGACCCACACACACAAACATGCACAAACACTCCCCAGTGCCCTTTATTATCTTTTATGTGATCACCATGGTAACTGTACACAGAGGTTACCGATCATCCCCCTCCCCTTTCACTTGCCATGCCAACCCTTGTCCCCTAATCTGAATTCACTGAGTGATTGCTTTTCTTTTAATCACTATCAGGGTTTGGGCCTGTTAATCTATCCAGAGGAGACAGCAATTTTGTTAAATCAGGGAGAGAGGAGAAGATTAGGAATAAGGAGGGTGGGGTGCTGTGGAAAGAAAGATAAGGAAGCAGTGAGGTTATAAATCTAATGTTGTTGCTGCAGATGGAAATCTTTCAGTATTCTTGGTTAAATTATAAATATCTTAATATACATTTCCACCCACCAAACTAGCACATAAACTCGATCCGGGATGTTGATGGGGAATAAAAGTCTCTGATTTCCCGTTGCTTGGCAGCCTGAGCCCCATTTCATCCAGTCCAAGCTGGGTCAGCATGGCTCCTATCCCAGCTCTCTTACCTCCCCTCTGGACTGATCACAGCACCTGCTGCGGTTCCTGGTCTGGTTTGATTAATTATATAACCCTACCATGTTGAACAGTGGTGCTATATTATTATAGGTAATGCCCGGTTAAATAAGAAAAAAACTATTGTGAGGGAAGACAAAAGTGTTTGCAGGAGAACGCAAAACATATTCTGAGGGAACGCAAAAGTGCTCCTCAAAAATATTCTCGCCGTGACCTTTTGGGAAAGTTTATTTGGTAACTTCAAATTTTAGAAAGAAGTGTTCTTATAGATCTACATGTAGCTCTTTACAAGATCTATGTGTCGTATTTTACCAATTGTGTATCAAAGTTAACGATTTCCTTTTCCAGTAGTGGACTGAAGTAGTTGTACTTTCCCTTTGCATTCCTTTTTCTTCCATGAATTGTGAGTTTTTAAATTATTTTTTCCTCCATTTAACTGGTGTGCTATGACCATTTTTGTTCCATGACAATATTTTAATATACCCATTACACAGTGTATACTTGTGCATCTTTGAATGGTCACTGGTGTCCTGGAGCACATCTAAAGTACTGCCATTACCTAGGTCTTCCCCACATCACTCCCAGTTAGTTTTCTGATTCAACATAATATGTTTTTGCTTTCAAAAATACATTCCTTTTTACGATCTGATAATGCTATTGCTAAGGTTTGGTTAGCCACAAACATGACTTTGGTAGGTTTATGGAAAGATCATGGTTTGGATTAAAAATATTATTTTAGGGGACCTCCATCATCATGGTTACCAAAATAAACATGTGGTAAAGGTTAGGGAATGACCAGCCTTTTCCATGGCTCCGTTCAAAAAGTCAAAATAATTTATTTTCCTAACTACTTTTCCTTGAGCTCAATGAAAAAAGTCAAAGAAAGATGTGAAGGTTAATTCATAAAGGACTTAGGCAAAGACAACTGCGGTGCTCAGAGAATCCGACTGCACTTACTCTAGGCTTTTAAAAAAAACTTTTATAATACATGGAAGATAATGTACAGTGACAAATTCAATAAGAAAAGGGAGGTTTCCTGGGCAATACAGAATTACATCTCTTAAGAAATAATGTTTTCAATGTATACATAGGGCAAATTTTTCAATTAGGCTACTGTAGAAAGCAACATTAAAATAGATGGTTGATAAACATACATAGGATTAACAGGATTACATACAATTAATGGAGAAAGCTGAGCCATTTAAATTATATTTAAATAAAAATGAGGAATTGAGCCAGGGGCTAGAGAAAATTATATACAGACTTAAATATATAGATTTTTATGATTATGGTATTGTTAACTAGAAGTTCAAAATGCTTGTTTTTCAAGATTCTTCCTAACTTGATGAATTTGACAGAGAATCAAGTTTTATGGTTTTATGGCACAACTAATTATGCAAGGATTTCCATACTCGGAAATAGGTGCTCTGTTAAGTTCTATATTCTTATGGCTTCTGGAGGTGTTTGTCACTCGAACCTATACCGTTTACTGAATAGTTCATGTTTGCAATAGGTTCACCTTTATTGTCATTATAAAGTACAGGACTGAACTATAAAACAGGAGTGTCTGCCTGCAGATCTCCTTTGTGGATCCATGCTCCACTCTCAGGTCGGCTCCACTATCAGGGAAGGAAAATTCGATGCGATTCGACAGGAAACGCACGCAAAAATTTAAACACAGAAAAGGAGTTGGTATCAGTGACTAATTTGCATTATTCAAAACATCTGAACATCAAAAAAGTCTGAATGCATGGGTCTGGGCATATGTTATCTGTCAAAATAGCTACCACTAAAAATTTGTAAAATCTAAATCACACAATAATTATATGCCAATGGTGGCTAGAGTTATCTCCTGAAGTTATATGATTGGATTTTCTTTTTTTCTGTGGATAAAGTAAGCTAACTACTTATATAATTGTGTGTTTAAGACGTCTCCCTGCTGATTCACGACTCATTCAAACGATCATTATGAACTCCTGAAGCTGTGTTGGAGCAGGGAGAGACATGCAGGACAAAGGGTAACTTACTTACTTACAGGGCTGGGAAACACTGTTGTAGTACATAAACTTTCATATAAATTCAAATAAGAGGACTTTATACAGCTAGCAAGTCCTGTTTAGGTGTAAACACAGCATATTTAAGTATATATTTCTGTGGACACCAAACAGCTTGAACAATGGAAGAAAAATTTTTGTGTTCTTTTAGACGACAAATAAGCAATCTGAGTGATGTAGTCGACTTTTTTATGACAAATGCAGACCCATGCCCTTGCTAAACTCTTTACAAAAACATTTAATAAAGCCAAACACAGTCAGTGTGGCAACAGGGTATTCCAGACATCCCTCTCCTCAGCAACACCTTGAAGCTCCTACAAGGGGACCCCAAGGTATTCTCAGGCAAGATGAGATACTCTTTCCAGTGAGATCTGGCTCAACCCTGGGGGTCTCTTGCAGTTGGACATGCCCAGAAGAACTCAAAAGGAATGCACCTAGAAGGCATCCTTATCAGGAGCAACAGCCCTACCGTAAAACTCCCTCCAGGCCATAGACTGTATTTAAGAAATAGACGTAGTCATCGTGACGTCACCTGTTGGTTTGTGAACTGCCGTTTTGAAGCCTTGAGTTTGGTGCCGCCATGTCGAGTTTTTGCAACCAGGAAGTGCCCGGAAGTGATGATATGGCGGAGCTAACGGCCGTGTGCGGAGCTAGCTAGCTTACTTAGCTAGGTGCAACTAACCACGTTAACTGTCATTTTAACAGGGCTGATAATTTTGTCTAGAGAACAAAAGGCTTAAAACTAAATGTACTCTCCAGAGAAAGTGAACTGCCAACTCCTAATAAGTTTTTTCAATGGTTCTGGTTAAATTCTACATCGTGCTGAGGGTAGGAGTCGGCTCTAGCTTGATTGACAGGTCGCCATGGTAACGACTTGTCAATCATAGATAATCCCGCCCTGAACCACACTCTGCTTTGTGGTCTATTTTAAAATAAATGGGACCATAATTTATTAAATGAACATCATTTTGTATTGAAGAAGACTTGAAACTAGAGACTGAGACCATAAACTCATCAGGAAAGTGTTTACTAGGGTAATTGCTCAGCTGGAGCCGGACTTCTTTTTGTAACCTTAAGAGTTGCCCCATGCTGGATTTTCAATAGAATGCAGGTTTCAGGGACTTTCACATCGGCTTCATATTGTAGACTGGAAGCTTCCCGCTTGCTCCAGATGCTCCATTTTGTCATCACTTGTGAACAAGACCTCGAAATACTTAAACTCCTCCACTTGGGGCAGCACCTCACTCCCATTATTACAGGAACCCAAGAAATTTTGGATAAAAGTGAGCGACTAACAACAAAACAGAAAGACAAGCAGGAAAGGTTTACATCAGTTCTTTGGGGTTATTTTAGGACAGCCTGCAGCTTCCTGGAGAGACAAATCCAGACTCTTTAATGGAGGCTGAGATTAGCAGTAAAATTCAGTATTTCACATTACTGTAACTTTAATGTCAGAACAAAACCTTGCATTCCTGCAATCTGAGACACCAGACTCGTTCTCTTTTGTTTGATGTGTGCACGCTGCTTTCTCTGTGGATATCAGAGGGAGGGATTAACAACATGGGAGTGCATACACAGTAGGGCGCTGCACACTTTTTGATGTGAATATTCTGTGGTGCATATCAAAGTGTGTGTGTGTGTGTGTGTGTGTGTGTGTGTCGTGCATGCCTGGGAGACAGCTGTAATTCAAACGTGCTTCTCTGTCAGTGGTAACAGCAGCGGTGGGTGTTCTGGCAAGATGTTAATGCAGACAGTGGGAGAAAATCAATTGCGAGGACAGACAGGAGAGAGAGAGAGTAGAAGAGTTGTAATTTACATTCCTTCTGCATTTATTTTTTTTGTAATTTATAACTGCTGTGAATGCTCTTCGTTGGATTAACCTTGTTATGTCATATTGAAATGTAAACTTTTTTTGGTTTCATTACCTTTATTTTGACCTTTTCATTGTATAAGACCTGCAGCAGCATTATGCACCTTGTAAAACTAAAAATACATACTGGTTTGATTAAGAAAGTCATGGTGGGAATAAAGTTATCAAATACCTAATTACTGATTTCTGTTCTTAAAGGAACTCTTTCATGTTTACTTTTTCCAAACTCTATGACACTGTCACAAATTTGGAAAGTGTCCCCACCAGATTAACAACAGCATTTGTTGTTTGTTCAAGCAACCTATGTTCATGTTTTCCAGACTAGCAACGTGGTTTTGTGAATATTGACTATGGACGTAACATGACGTCGTCATACTGCTACAAATCATGGAGTTCAGGTTGGATGGTTGAATGTAACTATTCACATCCCTTCTTCTACAAACACTAAATGTTACTAAATGTCCTTTTAACCATGGCCACAATCTATTCTCAGCCTTAAACCTGCACAAATCAATATTTTATATTAAGAATGGATCTAGTCACTATTAACAGGGTCATTCTGGTGACAAACTTACAGAGAATTATCTTCTGATCCCTTCAGATTTCTGGAGCCTCTTTTAGCTTTTTCTTTTGTTTTTTGGCTAGGGCTGCAACTAAACATAAATTTGTATAAATCTCAATAAACCTGCTGATTGGTTTATTTAATCTATTGAATGTCAGAAAAGTTATAATTATTTACAACTCAAGAAGATATGTTCATATTGCAGTCCAAATCCCAAACAATACTCAGTTTACTGTTCTATATGACAAAGCAAAGTAAAGAATCTTTACATTTGCAAAGCTGGAACCAGGGGAATGTTTGAAAGTGTTGCTTGAAACAGATCAAAATAAAGATTAAAATGATTATTGTTTATGGACTAATATCAGTTTATTGGCAAATCGTTTCAGATCCATCTTCTGTCCACAAACTCTACTCCCATCAAGCAGCAGCAGACAGTTGTTTTCGGTGAAAAAGGTCTGATAAACCCTCTGTACACTACCTGCCCAGCACCAGCCCAGAGACTGACAGGCATCTGTGAAGCATTAAACAGTGAAAGAGCCACATGTTTTTCTCAGGAGTTGACAGAGACCAAAACCAACCCCCCAAAGCCAAAAGGACAGTGAGGTGGACATTAATCATAAGTGTCTGCTGAATGTGTAAATAGGCAACATTCAGCTAACACATCAACCCCAACATTTTTATATAGTGATAATATGTTTTTCCATGTAGTTTTAGTTGCTTAAACTTATTTAATCATTTCTAATCTTAATTATAAAGGTGGCAGATCAGAAAATGCTTGTTAAAATAATCGTATTAAAAAACGCTGTTTTAAGTTCTTCCCAATTTAAAATTAGTCTTTTAACTCAAATCAAAATCCTATTGTTGTCTCTGTAGATGTTGATGTCACTAGCATTTTGCTTGCAACTGCTCACCCACAGTAAACCGCATGTGTCTTGCTCTCACAAGACACACCAGTGTGCTTGTCTGCAGATGGCAGTTGGGTGACAGGCAACACTGCCATTAGCCTTCTTCTGCTCCCCCTAATCAGCAGGCAGGGGTTCAGATGGAGTATTGATCCTCGGGGCAAGAGCCACTTCTGGAATTCCATCATGTTCATCAGATTGATTTCTGCTCTGTGTTTCACTGGTCTCTGTACCCAGCAAGGCTTCTCTTGGCCAACTGGAAAGAGAAGGTATTGACAGAAGCAATAATATCCCCAAGAGGGCATTCTACACTGTGATTATGGGTTCAAGCAGGCTTGCAGGACAAGCCTTTTGAGAAGACAAACCTTCAGTTAACACTGTGCCACACAAGGCTTCACACCATCCATAAACATAAAATGGTTGGTGAAGGATCAGGTCCCAGACCGTTTAAGTTGTGTAGATTGATTTGCAAGTGAAACAAGCATGCAGGTTGAATGTTGCATAAAACATCCTGATGACTCCGTGAAATCTTTTTTTCTGCAGCAAGAAACTGTAGTACTCCATGATGGATGATGATAGCATTTCCTCTGAGTCAGGGTGTCTTCTTTTTCCCTTTTTGTCATTCTACATCAGTTTCAACAAGGGCATTTTTGGCACTGTTCACAATTTGGTTTTTGTTAAGTTGTTAGTCAGAAAGTACCAGTTCTCCATTTTAAGCACCGTGTAAATACATCTCAAGAGAAACTAAGAGGTGGATTCATTTCAGAAACTTTACCCATATCATCTACCATTGATAACAGCTTTAACCATTTTGTTTGTTTTAATTTGCCATTATTGTCATTTTACTAATTACTATCATCTAAAATCATATATTGTTGTGGGTCCATTTGTTAAGTACTGGGTTTTCTGTCTGTTTCCCCAGCTGGACAACCCTGATGAGCAGGCAGCCCAGATCAGAAGAGAGCTGGATGGGCGACTGCAAATGGCAGACCAGATTGCTCGGGTAAGGAACAAGGATGGATGGATGGATGGATGGATGGATGGATGGAGCCACAATGAATGTACAAATGGATGAGTAAATGTATGGATGGATGAATGAGGAGAGATGAATGGATAAGCAAATAGATGGGATGATTAACTAACTTTATATTCTAATTATTGATAATTTCAAGGACTAAACCTGGATATTGTTTCAAGTCCTTGAAGTTTGAGATGTACAGTATTCAGATTTTACATTATTAACTGAGTTTAGAGTTCAGATAAAAACTGATTTTGTTTATGTTGCAACATTTACAACTGGTGTTATTTATTGTTATTTTGTTCATTCACTGAATCATGCTCCATAATTCATTAGCTGCCTTCCTGTTTTGCTCAGTATGGTGGAAGGTTTCCTAGGTTTGCATCCAGAGAGATGGAGGCCATGTACATTGAGGAACTGCGATCCTCTGTAAACCTGCTGATGGCCAACCTGGAAAGCATGCCAGTGTCCAAGGGAGGAGAGTTCAAGCTGCAGAAGCTGAAGCGAGGCCACAACGCCTCCATCATGGACATGGGCCAGGAGGATGAGAACACGCTGTCCAAATCTGACGTGGTGCTGTCCTTCACCCTGGAGGTGGGTGGACCTGTTGATGATGTTGGTTTACTTATTCAACGGCAGGACAGAGAGATGGTTGACATTAACAGCCATTATGTGGTCCTTCTTAATAGAAGGAGGGAATCCCATAATACATTGTGTGACAAATTGGGTGCAGCACTGAAAGTTTCCTTACTGGTCACTCGACTAAAATTTCATACGTTGGTAATGTGATAATAACTGAGGCATCTCCATGACAACTGAGCAAACTCCCTCTGCGGATGTTTCGCTACTATTCCCAAGGACAATAAAGTGCATTGGAATTGCTCCTCATTCTCTCTGGCTAATTAGAACATCCAAGTGATCTGGAAGTTACAAATAAGTTGCCATCATGTTAATCAAACTAAAGATAACAAGACTATGTCAAAACTTATGACTGGAAACTGTATGTAGTCTCAGTGGTAGTGTCTATAATGGGAATTCCTGGATATTGGATTTTTCTTGTTGCTTTTGTTTGATGCAATTTTCACTTTATTGTGCCTGGTATTTTTTCCCCTATCTGCTGTGCTCAGGTCTCTTGCAAAAGAGATCCTGATCTTAATGAGATTACCTGATTAAAAGTCATATATACTGCCGTGCCACACAGCTTAGTTAATGGAACATAGATTGTGTTGCATCCTTCTTTCTCTTCCGGTCAACATGCTTGTCATGTTCTATCATTAGGAGCAATATCCAAACAAAATGGAGACCCACACATTTAAAACATTGCTCCATACTACTCAAAAACCTCCACAGGGTAGCTTTAATGTCAGGCGTCTGCACTGTCTGGACACTAATGCAGTATTCTACTTTCTACTTTGGTAAAAATGCATAGCTCATTTGTACATACAATTAGTTTAGGGGGGCAGCGAGAGCTTTTCATGCCCAGACACCATAAACAGGCATGCTGTCACATTATGAGGGTTGAGCGAGGATAAAAGTCTTATCTTTTCCTTTAGTGCATATCCAATTACTCTGCAATGGTAACTGAAATAGGTTTACTTACAATTGATTTATATTCCTTAGCTTCTGACGTATCAAAGGAGACCAGAAATACCAGCCTAACAGCCTGGTTATACCGGATTCCTTTTGGAAATTCTATTTTAGGTGTTTTTCCTGGGGATACAGCTCGGGTTTAAGTAACCAAGGAACTGCCTGTCAGCTTGGTCCAGGGAAGCTGAAAGGTTCAGACATAAAGAGACATGTTCCTATATATTATTCCACCTCAAAGTGTTTTCCCGTCCATGATCCATGGCTGGTTTCTCAAGGTTAGCATCTGGAGTAGGTAATGAGAAGAATTGTCTTTTTGAACCTTAATTGGTTGACAGGCAGGTCCATTTCTATGTTGAAAAGAGACAGAGTACAGTATCTCCTTACCCCTCACATGATAAATTACCTGTCCAGTAGCTGTGCCCAGCCTCTGTGGGTGTTTATCCTCCACAAGGATCCATGAAGCATAACAGTCCTGCAGCATGATTATTTTACTGTCTCTGTTTCTAGCATCTCAGAGAAAAGAGACACTTTCCCATCTTTTAGTATAAAGATTGTAAAGTTAGTTCAGTAGGCTTTGACAATCCTCCACGTCATTCAAGGATCAACATAAACCCTTCTCACACACCACTAATAACAAAAATATCGAGGGCCAGAGACATCCCAAATAAAAAGTACTAAATTGCATGTGCGTTCTAAAATATTGCACAATTTTAGCACCTGTTTTGGGTGATTTACTAAGAATCATTGCTTAGATGACAACAGGAAAAACATGGAGGTGGGAGTATTTAAATTAGGGTTTTGCGTGTTTTAATGGTTTAAGTACTTGGGACAGCACACCTGAAAAACTGCTTTGGGAAACCCCAGCAGAAACAGCTACAGTATGCTGGAATGACCCACACGTGAGGAAATGCCAGCAGGTCGTGCTTCATCCAGCCAGAGGGAACAATCACTGACTGTCCACACTATGCCTGGTCGCCCCGCGATCTCCTGGCCCTGTACACACCCTCTCTGATACCTACAATGGCTTGTGTCACTATTACGACCGGCGCACTGTGAACAGTTGGTTATCGTTCCCTTTGGTTGGATGAATTTTAGGCGCGATCCGTGCACAACTGCAGCTGGAGGGTCTCCGCAGCGCCACGTAACTTCCTAAATTCTTCCATCTCACGGAGAAAAGAAGTCAGGTCGAAACGAAATTTGCTTTATTGGCATGACTGTTAATACAACAGTATAGCCAAAGGAAAATACAAAAAAACTCTATTATATTATATAGATATATTATATATCCATTCACATAGTTAATCGAATAAACAGGAAACAGGAAGTTGAACTTCACTTTACAAGCTAATATCTGTACTAAATTTCACAGGTTTGATAAGGGTCACGCCTTTAACAAATCTACAGACCAATATTCATTCATACTCATAGGAGGCAGCAGGAAGCACCAGCATTGAAGGACCCTTCAATGATGTAACAAACCCCTAGAATTAATGTGATCCACTTCAAATTTTTGCAGTGCAATCTAAAAACATTGATGAAAAGTTGTGCTATCTGTGACTGTTTGTGGAAGGGTGTGCCCGCAGCATGGCCTCCAATATTGATGAATCGCCATGAAACAGGATGTAATTGTAACTTACATGCTCACATCTGTATCAAAACTGACATGTCTGATAAGAGTCTCGCCCTGAACACATCCATAGGTCACTATTTGCTCAATGGTTATTGTGCCATCTAATGGCAACAGGAAGTGACTTTCATGCTGTGATGAAGTACTCCTTGCAAGTTGGCTGAATCCACTTCAAAACTATCTTAGACAGCCCTTAGGACATTGTTGATGTTTTGTTCTGAAACTTGTGAGTTTTCATGTGAGGGCATGTCACCAAAGCTCCATGCTTCGCCATGAAACAAGAAGTTGTTGGAACTTTACTGCACATGCTCGAAGCTGTGCCAAATTTTACATGCTTTATAATCCCGCCCTCAGCACGACTAAATGCCAGTATTCACTTATAGTCAAAGCGTCACTTACTTGCAACAGAAAGACAGCCTTGTGTTACAATTTTCATTAAATTTAAAATACATTTTCACAATGTGGACACACTTCACGTATTGGGACCATAATGTGTAATTAACAGGTGCTGCCTAGTGCCACATAGAGGATAAAGGAAGTGAAGTTCTCCTTTGTCACCGGTCCATAACACGATAATTCACAGCTCGGTTTCCTTACCTCCGGCCACTGTGCCACGGCAAGCCACAGTCGTCACACCGCAAGGGCCTGCTTGCAGCTTTAATTCCTGTTGTTTTCATTAATCCCCCAAGAACAGTGCAGCCATCAAAATCATTGCTAGGGACAATTCAGTAGTCTAAATTCTACACCCTTTTGCAGTTGTCTCAATGCACAAAGTTGTTACAGACAACTGCATCTGTTTGTTCAGCTATATTAGCATACAAAATGGAAGAGACAATGTTGGCTTTATTTTTATTTCATTTTATTAGGTTGCTGTGTAATTTGGGGCTCCCTCCCAACCCCCCTCTCTTTTTGTAAATGTGTATGTGTGTTTGTGTTGCAGGTGGTGATCATGGAGGTCCAGGGTTTGAAGTCACTGGCTCCAAACAGGATTGTTTACTGTACCATGGAGGTGGAGGGAGGACATAAACTGCAGACGGACCAGGCTGAGGCCTCAAAACCCACGTATGTACCGCACGTTCAGCCTCCATCACCTTGATCTCACACTATTTGGTAGATTTAGGACACAAGGCCTAAGGGATCGAACCTGCAGACTACTGTTTGTGTACATGATAAACATACTCATAGTGTACTGGTAACCTAGTGCTTTCGCAGGACTTTGCCCTCTGTGATATAGACTCAAGTTTGGGGCCTTTTGTGTCAGTGGCTCATATGTTTTCATTAAATGGAGCATTATGGTTGTTCAAGCAGGTGTGAAAGCCAATGGTTACATGGTACATATAGCCTCTTTAATCATATATGTCCATATCCTATCAAATTTAACTTTGCAACTTTGATGGTGCTCATTGTGCATACTCCAACACTGCTCCACACTCCTACCCTACTTGCTTCTTTGCAGTTTAACACCCTCCACCTCCCCCAGCATTAGCATTTAAGGTTAGTTACAGGTGATTCAGTTCAATAAAGTGCATTTATCAGGCTCTGACCAGGGGGGTTGTTGGGACAGACTGTATTGTGTTTGCTCATATTTGTTCCAGAGCATCACTTGAGCAGAGCAAAAGTGTATGGGTGATACATCAGAAAGACTATGACTTTCAAAGTTACATTTTTAATTTGTGTTTTTTTGTTGGCCAGCAGTGGTGCATTTTTTTAGGTTAAACATAATCCTTTATGAAAGTAAGTATGATAAAAGCTCTTTAAGCCACAGAAACAAACCAAGGGGCTCCTTACTTTTCCAGTCAATGACTCCCTCCTTCCCCCAGCAGTGTCAGTCTTGGCTTGGTCAGGATCTTCACCCTCACAATTCTTTGTATGAAATCCAAGATAGGTCTCCAGTGTTGCTCAATTCAATATTCTGAATAGCTACTTACCTTATGGAGCTGTAAGAGTGTAAGTGTCGACTGTTAAGGAGAATGATTAAGAGCTATCAGCTTCCATTCAGAGTCCTCAAAAACATAGTCAGTGTCCATTTCCCATTTCTTCTTTTCATTATGAACTTTACTTTCTGTAAGAAAGGATAGAAAACATTTTGGATTATGTTTTTTCTTAAATTTCAGTTAGGCCCAGGCCTCTTCTAAGGCATTCATTATTTTAAAAAGAAAAGAAAATAGATTTTAAAAAAGTCAAACTACCCTACACACCCGCTTTTACCCCACTTCCTCTATCAGATGTCTGTCAGTTGGCTTGCTGCCATTCTAGCTAGCATTTGATGGGGGTGCTGCTCGACCTTCCTTCTTACACCTTTATGATTTTTCTGTGCCATTTTCAGTATTTTCCCTTATGAAGGTAAATGTGGTACCAAATTATTTAAGTTACTGAGTAGAGGTTGGTACAAGACATCTATTCTCTATGCCTCTATAACCAGAAGTCCTTACAAATCCAGAAAACCTATTATATAGAAATATATTTAGAACATGGGTGTGGGTGCTATCATCTTTTTAGCCTGACAGAGACTGGCTTGTCGTGGCCACAGAGATCATGCTGGGCTGGGACTGGGAGCCACTGACTATAACGAGGGGGATTTCTTAGAGCTTGTGAAGTTGCTGGCTCATTATGACTCAGCAGCACCTGAGTAACCCGGAGATCTGAGTGACATATCTCAGTCACCAGTCCCATAACGAGTTCACTGCAAGATTTTTTTTGGTACACTTGAGACAGTTGTACTACTTTTTAACTACGAGGTTTAAAATTCTGTAGGAAGAGCAGGATTTACATGCAACTGGAAAGAACTGTTCTGACACTGGAAAGCCTTTCTGACACAAGCTAGCAGGCCACAGAAGCCGTAATACAGAGCCTACCCGCAATTCTTAAAGCCTTTTACTGTATCCAACTCCACAACAACAGCACACCGAAGTCAGCCTCTGAAGCTGACGGCCTGCTGTCAAAACTCAGCACATTTGACTTTATATTCATGTTGGTGTTTTGGAATGATTTACATCCTGTTGAATTATAGACAGTGTCACTGGATGACAACACCGCTGTGGAGCTCATTGACAGTACTGTGACACAGAGGAGGCCGTTTACAGAATGGAGAAGACAGCAAAAAATCTGGCCAAAGAAAGCAAACTGCCGAGTTTGCGGAGCAGAGGTTTTGCTAAAGAAGGAGCTGGTTCCACAAGAGGACCAGATCCAGGACAGCAGAAGGCATTTTAAAACAGATGTGTGGACTTCAGACTTCAAAAAAATCGTCAAACTGTTCACAATACTCTGCCCAAAGCGGTTTGAGCACCCAGATGCTGAGGAGAAAATGCTGGCAGGTTTCTGCTCAGAAGACATACCCTAACCAGAGGACGCAGTGGACAAGTTTCATGCATCGCTCTTTTCATGCATTGTGCTCTGAGTTAGACATGAATGTTCATCCACAGATGCAGTCCGGCCAATACTTACCAAACGAAGTTTCCGCCGTCTGCAGCTCTGGATTTGTTTCAGGAAGAGCAGCAATAAATACTAGGTAGTGCTAATAGCATGTATGGCATCTATGGGGTAAGGAAAGAGAATTAGAGATAAAAGAAGAAGAGCACAGGACGTGCATGTTAGAGGTTAGAGGTGTTATAATGGCTAGCGGATGGATGGCGCATCCAGGCAGACCTAAGTTCCTTGAACTGGTCTGAACTGGGAACACCAGAGTTCTCGATGGTAATGGAGAGTTCCTGCACAGGAGAAGCCATGGTCTTCCTTGGAGAAGCCATGGTCTCTAATGACTTCAATTTTGCTTAACATGAAGGCTAGTTAAGTACCGTCAAACATAAAAGCTTTGTCCCAATTAAATGCCCTTACTGGCCTGGTGTGGCTACACATTTTGACAAATACTGTAAATGCAGGTCTCAATTAGAAGCCTGGTCTGATTTTCTTTGGATGTAAATAACCTCTGAAAGTGCGCTGGGTCACCTGCTTGAGCTAGTTCTAAGCTGCTTGGATTGCACATAAAAAAACAATGTTTCAACTTTTGTCAATATGGACAAGTTACACATCATCCATTGGTTAGATTCTCCACGGTGAGTTCTTGAGGTTTGCTAAGCAACAGATTTGTGAAACGTAAATGTTCCCTATTTGTATAGCGCCTTTCTAGTCAGTCAAAGCACTTTCACTGAGCCTAAGTGCTCAAACAGAAACCAACATTCACACATTCATGCGCTGGTGGACCAGCCACCAGGGGCAATTTTGGGTGCAGTATCTTGCGATGTCCTCATCGCACATGTCCTCTTGCCTGGAGGAGCCGGGGATTGAAACGCTGCCTTCCGCTAAACGGGCAACCCGCTCTTCCCCCTAAGCCACAGCTGCCCCTTTGTGCAAAAGGAAATGACGGCCTGTCCCATATAATCACCTGTCCCAAATATAGGCAGGGTGAGTTCAACAACAAATTAAAGCCTGGGCTTTTTAATTGGTCATTTCCTTGAGTTTCTTTGCTCTCTGTTAAGTAGAGGATGTAAGTAATATCGGAGGTGTGGGTGGGATGTTAAATGGATTTCTCCACTGTAAACATCATTACTCTGCACAACCACGTCTCATATCAACATTTCTGCAAACAACAAGGGAATATGGGTGTGCTGTACATGAAAAGCTCCATTTGTAACATAGCAGATATGACTTTATAGGGTTAATTATACACTGATACAATTGCAGCACTTACTGCAACTATTGGGCAGCCTGTGTCCTGTCTTTTAGCCACAATGGGCCATCTTCACAAAGTACAAGAAGAGTCTAAGAGTCTCCTCTTGAGATCTATTCACAAAGAGAGAGGCTGAGAATAAGGAACGGAGAAAACATCTAATCTTAAAAAAGTGCTGGTTTGACCCTTTTGCCATGGATGACATCCTGTTTCATTGGTTGACAAGTGACTGGTCTGTGTCCTTGTGTCCTTAGCAGTCCAATCCTTAGTGCAGTTCTTAGTGTTCCAGTCCTTTGTGAGAAGTTACAGGTAGTCCAAACATGAGAGCTGGTTAATGGTTGTCTCCATGCCACACCGCATGGATGCAGTGATTCGCGCAAAAGGAGCCTCGACCAAGTGCTGAGTGCATAAATTAACCTTTTTCAGAATTTTACAACTTTTCAGAAGCTTGACATTTCTGTATTATAAATTTTTTATTCTAACATTCTAATATTTTAAGATATGGATTTTTGACTTTGATAAGCTGTGAACTATAATTATCAAGATTTAAACAAAACAATAAAAGTCACTTCATGCGTATTGAAATACATACAGTATATTTTAAAATTATAATATAAAATTACAAAAATAAATGAACCCTTTTCACGATATTCTAATTTTATGAGATGCACTTGAAAAAAATGTCTCTAGCTGCTAAATGCTCCATTATGTTCACCAGCTACAAACTAACTGTGTGTGCTGTTTGGTGTGCTCATTTTCATCAGGTCAACATCTGCAAGCCCCTGCTTTTTAAATCCCTGCAAGTTCCGGTCTTGCAGGACCCCTAGCCTAGGTGGTCAGATGCAACAGCCGCAGAGGCATCATCCTCTCTAACACAGTGCTTTCTTTCTTGTGTTTGTACCTTGGTGTTTCTACTTGTGTGTGTGTGTGTGTGTGTGTGTGTGTGTGTGTGTGCAGTTGGGGTACCCAGGGTGACTTCACCACCACCCAGCCGTTACCTGCTGTGAAGATTAAGCTCTTTACTGAGAGCACAGGAGTGTTGGCTCTGGAAGATAAAGAGCTGGGGAAGGTAAGAAATGGATATCCTGCTACATTTTGGTCATTTAAATTGGTACAAATGTTATAGTATACAGTACAGTATTTAATGTTCTCACATTATTATTATTATATGTCTGTTTCCAGGTTGTGCTCCACCCGACTCCCAACAGTCCCAAGCAGTCTGAGCTTCACAAGATGACCGTGTCTAAAGGTTGTCCAGACAATGACCTCAAGATCAAACTGGCTATTCGCATGGACAAACCACAGAACATGAAGCATTGTGGGTAAGTGTCAGTGACATTCTGCTTGCTGGTGGCCCCAGTGATTCTGAAATTAGATACCTGTCCTGATTGATCAGAATTTCAGTTTAAGACATTATACAGTTGTTCCTGATAATAAAAAAAACTCTTGGTGGTGGTAGCAGCAGATGACCATTTTTACAAACAAAGAGCAAACTGTGATATTAGATAAATACGTAGAAGTTAAACACACCCATTACTGTGTTACTGAGATGTATTGTTATGGCGTCTATGAATTTTAGCTTTTTATTATTGAGCTGCAGCAGCTGTGTGTCAGCTTTTTGACATTAAAAGTGAACTTTTCGTCACTTTAAGAATCAAATTTATTAAAATAACACACTCAAAAATGTTCCAAACTTCGTTCTAAATTATTTTCATAAAGCAATGAAATGAAAAAAAAAACATTCATGACATAAAAAGTGCTTAAATGTTGATCTCAACCAGGACTTCAGTCCCCAGTTTCTGAAAACTCACCCATATTACCTGCACAAATTACAAATTACAAATTCATATTAAACTTAATTTGAATACCTAAATAAATGTTTAGAATATTTAGCCTTACATAAAAAGAAAGATTAAGCCATTTCTTTTAATGGCTATGGCAGACTGTTTGAAACAGACTGGGGATCAAAAATAAATATTAAGACATTTCAGAGCCCTAAATACTACTTTTAATGTTTCTGTCGTAGTCTCTGGTTCAGGAGTGGCTTGACACTCGGAATGCGACACTTATAGCTCATTTCCAGGACACATCTGTGCCCGGTGGCTCTTGACGCACTGACTCCAGCCTCACACAATGACGTTATGCGGCTCGTGTGCGTAAATCTGCACATCGTCTTTCTGAATGGGGAGATGATTCATCCTATTTCACCCACCTGCTAACAATCAGAAGTTCCACCCAATTGCGGATATAACCCTGCACTTCACTAGACAGACAGTAATGCTGTAATACTCTGCTAATGCTAATCACATGACAGTAACTCTTAATCTATAATGTAGTACATTTTGGAAGTAATTTGCCCAACACTGCGTGCATGACACGACTGTGTGTGGGCACACACTTACACAATTTCCTTCAACACAGACTGGTTATGATTCTATGAGGTCACCAAGGTCTGGAACTCTGTAATTATATGTATGTATGTATGTATAAATAAAATTATTCAAATAAAAACCACTGATTACACAAACAACTTAAATATAGGCCATTGGGTGCAGCTGATTACACCGTCTCCACCATCATTTCAACTCAATTAACTCTTCCACGCTCAGTGTCCACGCTTGGGGAAACACAATAAGCACATGAAAACCTTGTGCGTGCAATAACTTAGAGCACCGCTGTTTGCACGGACAGAGCTTTGGGCAAAACGTTTTGTGACTTTCCAGGTAGGTGAAATAGGGTGAAGCGTTTCCCCATTAAAATAGACGCATGCACATTTCCGCACGGGGCACAGCGGCATAACTTCAAATTTCAATTGACACGCCAACAGGATCAGTCAGAATCTAACGTTGATTAATGTTCTGTGTTCTTTTCCGCATCCTAAAGGTCTCACACACAGTCCAGGTTCACACAGTAAAACTGTCTGGAGTAAATCAGCCGTCCTCCTGATCAATCCTGAGCTCCATCAGAGCGTCTAAATTATTTCAGAAACGAATATTGAATTCTATTTCCTCTGCACAGTTTCCTCAGTCTGTCCTGTCCTGTATTTATAACCACAGTTTTTAGTTTTGCTGCATAAATGTCCCGGGTTATTTGCTGTGACTACTGCATACATGGAAACGTTTAAAATGACTGACAGCAGCCTTTCTGATCATGAAAGTAAACCGTTAAAGAAAACAGTCATACATCAACACAATAAAAACCTGGAAAGTTAAAAAGATTATAGAAGTGGGATCAATCTGAGAAAATAATTAGTTGGTTGGGGGCTGATGGATGATTTGTCTCTACATGATTATTAAGATATTGCCAATCCGCGCATCACAACAATTTAGCTCCTATAATCGTGACAAAACAGTGCAAACAGCGGCTGACGTCAAATTATTAGGCTGTGTTATCAAAAGCATCCTCTACATTCAGCACTAACCTGCTGTATTTTATGTTGTCAGATAGTAACAATAGTGCCCATTATGTAGTCTACGCATGTAATTTGCAAACTGTCCATAGGGGGTGCTGCAGCACCCTCCGCACCCCTCTTCCCACGTTAAACAACAGAAGTTGTTATATCCTAACAGTGCAGTACAAGTCCTTGAACAAAACAAACATAACCTTTTTGATATCAACCAAATAATATTTTTTAATATAGGTTGGTGTCAAGAGGTTACCAAAGGGAGGGGAAATCCCCAGAACACAAGTGTTCCTGTTCTGTGGAACATTAACTCCTTTATACGTCTACTCTTGCGAAAGTAGGCCTATGTCAGATCCAGGCTTTACAGGCAAATGTGAAAGTTTATTATTTCCTGTGCTACAGTATGGCTGCATCTTTAATCATCAATATGCACTTTGTAATAGGTGTTTTACTGGTGGTTCTTTGCCCCAAACATAATGTTTTGCTTCCCTCTTGTGGTTATTATCTGTTACTACACAGACCTAATTTCCCAACGTACTAAAAGACATGGCAGGTTAATGTTTTTTTGAGGATGAACCCACAGCAGACCAATACAAGGCCATGGACCCTGTTTGATTCTGATTCTGAATTGTGTAACGACATAGATAGGATTAATGACATTAAACTGGCTTCTAGACTTGTAAACTGGATCCTGAGAGGCTTTTGTCAGTATAACTCACTTTGTGATGCTTCTCTGCTTAGCATACATCAGATTATAGAGCCTTTCATCATAGATCTGTGGTAGAAGATTCAATTTGATGGATTACCTAGCAAGTGTAGTGAAAGTGCACCTGACTGTTCCCAGGAGGATCCTGGGATTCAAGCTGCATTTTACGGTCCTGTGTTAAATTCTGTCACCTTATTTTTCAGTCCATGAAGGTTTACATTGAAACAAAAAAATGACACCAACACTGATGTTACTCGACTTTACTTCATTATTATAGAGGCTTTACAGCTGTGTCACAAACCTCTAGTGGCTCCATTATGAACATCACCTTTTCAGTATCAGTATGTCAACGGGGGTCATTGTGGTGCTGTATCATCTCTAAGCTAAAAGGGGGTCTATCATCCATTTATTTCTGTCCTGTACTCAAACTCATCTGAGGTGCTGCTGGCAGTATTTTAGTGTGAGCAATTGACCAACTTCAAGACAGAGAGTTGTGTTGGGTAAATAAAGTGTCCTTTGGTGTACCAAAGACTAGGGGTGCCTAGCCTAAGATGCAAAGACACAACTGAACAAGCAGCAACAAACTGCAAATTTGCATACAATTTGACAGCAGTAAGTATCCACCACGTGAGTGTTGTGGACTGGAAAAGAAACGCCAACCTGAGTGGCAGTGTTTTATCCACACTGGTGCACACACTTCCTGTCTCAAAGCATTGCTCTTCTGTCTGTAGCTGGAGCCGCGTGTCTGCCTTCCTCCCTCCCTTCCCTCCATATGCTTTCTTTGGGTGCCTTGGAGGAGCCTGCTGGGCTGCACTGTAAGATGCCCACTCTGTCTTGCTATACCATGTTACTGGTCCCACTCTCTGCTCAGCACGCAGGCAGGGCCCTCATGTGTCACCTCATGGATGCTAGTTTATTTGGGACGACAGGCAGAAGCAGCTCTGGGAGGGACTTGGGGGAAAGGCACACTGAGGCAAACGTAGAAGGGCTAACCAGGGAGACCCACAGCAAGGCTGGGAGCAGTAGAGACTAACCAAACTGGGGTCCTCACCCTCAGATGTTCTTTTACGACAAAAGCCCTTTTCCTGTCCTTTTCCTTCTGCATCATGTTTTCATGTCAAATCAAAAAGAAAACGCAACGCAACAAGCCTTAGTACTTGCAGAATACACACGTGTATTTCTAAGAAAAAAAGGCTAGAAATGGAAACTGACTGCTATTTAGCCTTTATTGCTGAATGAAATAATGAGGGACACATTTGGCTGGTTTCCTTTAAGCACTTAGTTTGCAATGTCAGATTTAGGAAAATAACACAAAGAAAGTATGCAGTTCTCTGTAGTTCTTCTTTTATGCTTGATATATATGTTTGATCATGCATCTTTTATTTTATTCTGCACCTAGAAATTTTGGTTGTGACCTTTACTATAAAGCAAAGTCTAGTCTAGTTCTCAATGTGTCCACCGAATATAAAGTGCTGAATTTCATAGAAAAAAACATGTAGACTTTTCAATCTGATGCAGAATGATGCACCATAAAAACAACATACATATCCGCAACGTCCAGATGTAGATACAGAATATACTGTATGGGACAGATGTACATTGTAGAGAAAATACAGTGAAACACTTTGAACCATTTGAATAAATGGAAAGATGATTTAGCAGAGTGATTTGATTTGGGGGAGTTTCAGGCAAAACGACCAACTGTTTAATCCTAATTAGACAGTGTGTCAGAAGGATGACTCATGTCTGACCTCTTAGCACTATTATCTGTATTGCATGAAGACATTATAATGATGCTTATCATTATTAAGGTATTTGTTCAAAATTATAGTAAATTATTTCCCCCCGTCATAATTATGAAAGTTAGGAATGTGTTAGTCACCACTGTACTGCAGCTGTGTTTCCATGACATCCCTTCAAAAGCACATGTACACAGTTTTACGGGGTATGTACTATAGAGCCTACATATCGACAGTTCACAGTTTTTGTTGTTATTGATTCATTAATGTCAGTAATCTTAACAGCCCTAATTCCAATTCACTCTGCAGTGCATACAGGTGGTACTGATCAAATTAAGCATGGCTGCTGTGGATTTTAGATGCCCCACTTCTAGTTATCTGGTGCTGTGCACGCTGCCTCACTGATGGCTTACACCTAAATGGAAAAGAGGCACTGTTAGTGTCATTAGTTGCAGTACTGTGCTTATCCTACTACAACAAATGTAAGTGCAAAGAAAGCTTTCACAAAACACCAAATAAAGAACAGAACAATGAGATGAAAAATGTGAAGCGTCTGGTTGCAGTTACGGCGTTTTACCAGGAGAGGTCAGTCGATGCACAACTCTACCCCTCTGTATGTTTCCTTTCTGTAGATGTGGCCTGTGCCTCAGACTTCTTTCATATCAGTCAAGGCAGTGCAGAAAGAAGTTTACAACAGCTGCCTAAAGGCCACATGGAGAAATCTTAGCGTCTTTTTTTGTCTAAATATTACTGTTTTGTTTTGTTTTCATCCCACAGGTACCTTTGGGCCATTGGCAAAAACGTGTGGAAAAGATGGAAGAAAAGATTCTTTGTGCTGGTTCAGGTAAGTAACAACAGATGATGATGGTTATGCTACAAGTCAAACAGTGTGCAATAAAACAAAAACATACACAAAACACGGTACACTTCATACAGTGGGCTAGGTGACTGAGTGAGCAGTGGCATTACTAACATCTTTCAGTTGCCAGTTTGCCAGATGAAAGGAAATGTATTTCTAATGAACATGCAGTCATTACAGTCTCGGCTGCAAGCCTTAGTGCACTCCGAAGCTCTCATCCTGAGGGCCAGGATCCCAAATGGTGTCTCTTCCTATGCAGATGGGGGTGCTGGAGATTTATAAGAGTGATATTTATAGAATTTGTATACAGGTATATGAAATAGTTTGAAATGGAGCGTTGTTTCTTTGTAATCCCTTTGCAGCATACTTGGCATGACATCATTCGCAGAGATGATTTCTCAATTAATGAATTAGTCGAGTGTCAGAAAATTAATCTGCATCTGTTTTGATAATCAATTAAGTCATTTTTCAAGAAAGAAATGACAAACATTCCCTGGTCCCACTTGCCAAAAAGTGAAGACTTGCAGCTTTTCTTACAAAAACATATTCAGCGGATGAATCAAAAATGAGAAAAAATTTTAGTTGCTAGTAAATTTACACATAATTTACACATAAAATTATTATAGTTTTTGAAGAGTTAAAACAGAGGCTAAGAGACCAGAAAAAGTTGCGAATCCCTGATATGTTGAAGTTACAGATGATAGACGGACACATGCAAGGTCCTTAATTTTCCCCTAAATCTACAGAACCCTGTTAAGAAATTAGGATGTCTAACAAAAGTATATATTCCATAGCTGCATTAAAGATCTTGAGAACTACAAAAGGAATAGAATAAATCTGTGACTGTGACAGTTGTTATATCTTGATCTATAAAAACTGGAGAATCACTGATGGACTGGTTAAGATCATAAATTCATATTCCTAACTGGGAGAAAGCCGTATAAACATTTCATTTTCATCTTTGCTCTCTATCATACTTTCCACAAGATCAGATTTGGACTAAAGTGAATATATGGTGAGCTCAAAAACCCAGTCACACCCGAGAGATAACCCTGAGCAGCCTTCAACATCAGCACCGCTATATGTCGATAATATTTTCTCTGGCCACATGTTGTGTGTGTGTGTGTGTGTGTGTGTGTGTGTGTGTGTGTGTGTGTGTGTGCAGCGAGAAAGCGAGATGCAGCCAAGCTGTCTTCCCTTGGCTGTCAGAGGAATGATGGAGAGGCCAAGCAGGCTTTTGTCAGGAGGTGGGGAGGTGGGGGTGTGGGCGATGGTAGCGGCCATTTCCTGGTGTTCCTC
>JAPMOB010212228.1:0-15652 GCA_029875015.1 Lepomis gibbosus | reverse complement strand
GCAGAAACCTCGAGCAGAACCATGGCTCAGGGTGGGCGGCCATCTGCCTCGACCGGTTGGGGGTGAGGGAGAGAGAGAGATAAGCATCACCTGGCTTATTGTAAAAAACAAACAAAGGATGGACAACTGGTCTTCCATACTTCCATCAACGCTGGAAAGGAGAGTATGGGGGGTTGGTACAAGGTAATAAATTGTGGATGGGCCTGAAACCATGCTCTCACCATCCTGCCGTGGTGGGACCTGACATCATCCCACACAATAACACAGGTATTGCCATCAGCTCTACAGACGTGATTTAGCTCATCGAGTAAGGTTACAAAGAGGTCTGCATCACACCACGCCATCTACCCAGATAGCTGCATACATGGTTATGCTGGCCCCGAATTGTCCAGGTACTTGGATGGTTGCCCGCTGGCCAATTAAAATTCCTTCCTCTCGTCCTTGTTTTGGCCAGGTTAAACCCTGCCTCATCCAAAAAAATGAATATGTGATGATTTTTGTCAGCATCCAGCTCCATCACCCTCTGAAAATCTATTCTCACGGGGAAAATTACTGATGACGATATAGAATATTCAGGGATTTTTTAATGACAGACATCTTGAAACTGAACATACTCAGTCCTCAGTTGCTTCAGAGGGCACACGGTATAGCTGTTTACAGAAACCTGGCGCCTTGCAGTAGTCAACAAACTTATGGCTTCCACATTGTTGAACATGTTGTCATTATCCAACATGTGCTGTCGAAATCAAACCAAATTGACCAAAAAAAAGCCTGCTCTTGTTGCTTAGTCAGAATTTTGCGTCTGCCTCCCCCATTTGGCCCAGACTCTATTCTGCAGGGAAAATTGCAGTACATCTTGTCGCATCACCTACTCTGTGTACACACTGGCAAAAAAGATCCAGTAATTTGATTATTGAGAGTAGCTTAGTGTTTACAAGTTAAATCATTGTAATGAATCTGTTGTTGTTTTGTACTTGCAGTGGTAAAAAATTACCACATAGACAGAAAAAACTTAACTTATTGCACTTGTATGCTTTATTCATTTTCTTTTCACCCCACTGTGTTATTTCTTTAAAGGCCCTTCTAGAGTGAGGTGCAAATAAGCATCTACTAAAAACACTTTGTAATTGGTTTCTGTTTTAAGTTTATCTATGGTCGGTGTATCGGTAAGAAGCGATTTAAAAATGTTCACTGACTCAGCCGACCTGATTTCCTTCCTGCAGGCTGTTTCAGAGCCTATAGGAGCCCTGGCAGAGCCTCAGTCCCCTTTTCCCATCAAGTGTCCAGACATGCCAGTTGCCAGGCTTGAACATCAGCTTATGAGGTGAAAGTAACACCTGAGCAACATTTTGCATCTGTTTACCTATCCTGTATATGTATTTGTATTGGTTTGCATCTATACTGCCTACACCCTATCAAAGAGCTAGACTGAACTTCAAACAGTTACCTCTTGCTGCCACTTGGAGCCGCCAGT
The DNA here is from genome assembly GCA_029875015.1 of Lepomis gibbosus. Lineage (NCBI taxonomy): Eukaryota > Metazoa > Chordata > Actinopteri > Centrarchiformes > Centrarchidae > Lepomis > Lepomis gibbosus. The sequence continues at coordinate 14,178 of JAPMOB010212228.1, read as the reverse complement.
CTCCTATAATGCAGCTTTGAGGGGCCTGATTAGGTAAACTCAGAAGTCATGACACAAAAAGCTAAAAACACCAACAGAAGACAATATTTAACAAATGTTAAAACAATTGTTGTCATATGTATAAAGAAAGTGCATTTACTCAAGAGAAACATCCATTAATATTATTGTTTTTCACATTGCACTGGCACTATTTTTTAACATTTAAGTGGGAGTGCATTTGTCTTGGTTGTGTCTGAGTGCGGTGAGTGAAAACCTTCGGCATAGATGAATGTTGGAAAAAAACTGTACAGTTAATATACTGTCTACATACACAGGTATGTTTGAGTACAGGTGACTTTACTTCAGTGTTTACTTCACTGCATTTCAGAGGAAATTGTTTTACGCTACATTTTCTATAAATGTACAGATGATCTCTAAAAAATGTAATGTAAAAATGATCAAGTTTTAAAATTCAACGCAATGATTAAACCAGCGGTCGCCAACCGTTTTGGCTTGTGACCCCTGTCGTGTTTCTGATGTATGATAGCAGTTCCACCAGAGAGACATTTTCACTTCTGAATGATAACGTCCTTAACGTTATCAAATAATCCAGTATTTTCAGAAACAGCACAGATTAAATAAAAGAAGTGATTAGAAAATGTATTTTTGTCTTCCCATTAATCATCTCAAATGAATATAATGGAGTTTAAAACCAGTTCCACTTCAGTAAAATGTACATGAATGTATTAGCATTAACACTCATATCACAGTATTAATGTGATATATATCATATATAATCATAAACTAGTCACAGGGGACATAAAGAACAAGTGCTCTTCCTTTTAATACTTTAAATACATTTAGCTATTTCTTCTGTACTTCCACTTTAATACTACGAGTTATACTTACAAAGGAATATCTTTACATTGTTACATTGGTACTTTGACTTACAAAAAGGATCTGAGTATTTCTTACACAAATTTTTGCATCATTTATTGTTTCATACATAAAATTTCAACTAGCAATGGTATTTCAATAGAATATTTGTTGGTGTTTCCACCCCTGGCTTATTGTTATTATCATTACTACAGTTATCTACCACAATAGATACAGCTTCCCATGTAAAAAAACACCTAACTGAAAATACACTTTATTAAAACTGATTGAATAAACCTGTTTAATATATAATTAAAGTTATATGATAGAGTGTAGTGCTAAAACGTAAAAACTTTGTAGTACAGTCAGTCATTTGGGAAATGTGATATCATCCCCCAATCTGTCAAGAAGGAAACCTCCAGTAAATATTTAATCAGTAATTTGGTTCGCCTTTCAAAAATTCATGGAATCTAATCATCTTAATCACAGTGTGATCGTTATTTCACAGCTTAATGAAACTCCCCTCCTCTTCACTCAGGCGTGACCAGGGTGACTGACTTCACGGCGTCGCTCTCAGAAACAATAAAAACTAATGCACCCCTCATCTACACACACACACACACACACACACAATGATATGGTGTTAGACAGTAGACTAGAAGGGGAAAAAGGAAGCCAACGAGGGAAAGCAAAATATTAAGTCAGAAGTGAGGGTGGATACAAGGAAGGAATTTAACGGAAAGAAGAAAGGAAGAAAGCTAGGAAAGAAACTATAAATAGTTTCTTACAAAATATAGTTGTAATTATCATAATAACACTGTTATCAGTAATTGTAAATTCAGAATAAAGAAACAAAATGATTGAAATTGTTAACTAAATCAGAAACAAGACTGAGAGTCTACAGCAGTACTAGTGGCTCTATGAGGTGCTATGGGCTAAATCCTAACATGAACATGCTTACAGGCATTTTGATTGCTTCCTTTTACATTTATGTAGAAAACATAAGGGTAGCAGGGCTGTGGAGGTAGTTTCACATCCTGAGGACAGATGTGTGTTTAAGTTTGGGCAGCAGCAGCACTTTGGTTTTAGTGTAGTTAGGAATGGATTGTGGCACTGCAGACTCTTTTCAACACACACCATGCTCTTTTCCTAACCTTAACCAAGTGCTGCCAGTGCCTAACCATGACCATATGAAGTTTAATAATACTGTAGTCACTGGTGAACCCACATATTTTGTCAGTGATTATTGCACTGATGCTTTCAGTGTCCTTTTCGCGACTTGTCAGATACGTTAATTAACACTTTCCTCATTATGAAAGTGACTGCTTTTAGCATGTATAAACACTACTACAATGTACCTAACTAAAGACAATCTTTGTACATCTTTAGGTCTAACAAAAAAAACGTGTCTGTGTGTGTCAGTGTGTGTATATTCTTAATCAGAGTCACAGTCAGTGTTTAAAGTGGGCCTGTACCCACTTTTACATTCTACTTGCTGGCATACCAGGACTTTTTCTTGTGCACCGGCACTTCTCACAAGGTTCCGGTACTCGTTTCTGCCCTGTCCACCGGTGGAGACTGAGTACAGAAATGATTGGGTGCCGATACATACTCCAACATGTGAATAGGAAGTACTGGCGCCACATAATGCACTGGTCACAGTGCTGACAACTGAATGCTGGTAACCCTGGAGTGCAGGCTTGGTGGGCCCAGAGACTGTATAGGGCTGTTTAGCTAGATGTATTCGCATAGTGGTTTGGAATTAGAAGGGGGAAAATGCATCACATGTTGCCTGAGAAACTACATTTTAATCTGATATAAGTCAAACAATTTTATCTGCAATAGTATAGATACTACAGAAGATTTTTTTCTCTATATTCTCTGAATGTGCATGTTTCCAGCCTTGATAACCATCATGCCTGATCGTCCCCTTGTTACAACCATACCCGGTCTCCCCTATGTTAGCATGCAATTTCATGCTTATTAGCACTATACGGAAAGTACGGTTGAGGCTGATGGGAATGTCACTGGTTTTTGGCCATAAACCGGACAAACTGAAATATAGATGAAAATTCAGGGCATCACCAAAGTCATTAGGATTCATCCTCTTGGGAACATGACAATCCATACAATAGTCTTGTGAGATATTTCAGTCTGGAGCAAAACAGTGGACGGGCTGACCGGCCGAAAGACTGACAGCCTGCTGTAACTTATCAGCTCAACCTCAGTCGTCACACACGGACGCACAGTCCAAGACCTGTTGGCGTCAGTTTGTAACGCCCTGGGAAGCCACTGAGCGTCATAGTTTAACACTGAGGGGGGAAGCCCTGTGGCGTCATTTACTGTATGAACGCTAAAAGCACATGTAGGCCATAATAACAGAAAAGTCAGAGTAATGGATGGGTGGGCCAGAAAGAGGACTTTCACCCAGGAGACTGGTATTCCTTTACTGTGTTAGAAAAACAACACCACTGATTATTTTGGTGCCGTTACATAGGTTAGAAAACGTTTCTTAATAGGAAGTATAAGAAACGTTTTTAACTTTAACCATGACCTTTTCCTTTTCCTAAACCTGGCCAAGTTGTTTTGGTCCCTAAACATAACCAAATTACGACATTTCCCAACGTTAACCACAAGTTTTATTTTGAAAGTCTAACTAGATGTTGCATATTTATTGTTGCTAACTTCACCACAGAGCCCTACAAGTCCAAAAGCATCGGTAAAGGGTACCCAGGACGTTTCAAAGTGGTCTTGACCAAGCGTCCATATGTGATGAGTTGGGAATGAGAATGTGTTGAAAGTTTGTACACAGAAAAGAGATCATCAGACAACATAGGGAAAGAAAATGTGGACTGAGAAGAACAAAGAGACAAAAAAACATAAATATGCTAATTCTGTAATTTCACACAAATGTCCAGATGACTCAGTACGCCTTCATTTATCCTGTACATGCAGCCAAATCTGACTGAAGAAGCTGGAGCGAGCCCGCAGGCTGCAGCAACAGCTCTTTACAGGGGAACAGTGAGATGGATCTAATGTACAGTATAATGTTTGGCCTCAGGAGTGTACAAGGAAGCTGCTGTGTCCTATTTGCTGGGATGTGGAGCTCATTTTGGAGAGCACTTCATTCTCCCTGCCCTGTGGGATCTTAGCCACAGGCTGAAATACAGTACAATCTATCTGTTTTTCATCAGACACAGTAATAGCCTCTCTGTTGTGTCTGCATGATGCTAAAGTCGCACATCCACTTTATCTCACCTTAACAGTTTGGATGTTTGAAAACAGCAGGAGGCGATGATGGGCATGTCATTATTTTTGCCATTATATTTTGTTTCTATCAAACGGATACACATATCAGAAACCTGCACACTTATCTGCTGGTTCTTCTCCGGATCATACTTCTATGTGTGCTCACTCCATCATGTTTTTTTCTGGCTCACCTTCATCCACATGGCATCACATCTAGTCTCAGGTCCTACATGTTGCTGTTTTCAGAGTTTTAGGTCCCTTCTTGATTTCACAAGAGCCGGGAAACTCCGGAGAGGTTAGAAAATTTGAGGCAAATAAGTTGTACTTTAAAAAGTTTTTGAAAATGAATTGATGCTCCAAGGTTAGAAATTACATGCGTCAGTCTGCATCTGATCTTGCCTTCAGTTTAAAGCTTTTCACAGTGTTGAAGAAATAAGGCAGCTAATTAATGTAGAAATCCAACATAAACATCAGGTGAAGCTGTCACATACAAAAAACATACAGAAATAATTAAATGATGTTGTCTTTTTTAGCCAAAGCTATGTAGTTATAGTTTGCATATTAGCTTAGCATAAACGGTAAAACAGCTAGCCTTACTCTGTCAAAAAAAATCCATCTACCAACCACTTTAAATGTTCCTAATTAACACGGTTATCACAGCGCCTGATTGCTAAGAAAGTTTCAGCACAAATCTCCCCGTTAAACCAAAACTGGATGTTTTTACTTTTCTGACATTACCATTTGATCTGAAGTCAAATCCCCTAACACTTCTCCAGCAACAGCTTAGAATAATCCTCCAAAGGGAAGTTAAATAAATGAGAGAGAGTTACAGCTGCCTTCAGTTTCTTCCTCCATTCATTCTGCTGTGCTCAGATTTACTTTAACACGTGACGAGTGAAGCCACATGATGAAAAAAAAACTGTGGGTAATCTTACAAGAATGCAGCTGTGGAGCTCTGGGAGTCAGTGAGGTGAAATACTACAAGAAATGTGAATCCCAGAGGCTCGACGCGAGCCTCACAGCGAACCAGCTTCAGCGCACACCTGGAGATAAACAAAGAGGTACAGCATCTCGCTAATCCCCTGGAGAGGGAGTCTGTCCCTGGAAAACTGCAAACCGAGAGGATCGAAGGACACTAAAGGCTGGATAAAATGTGATGATAGCAACAATAAAATGATGTTGGGGAACAAAACAGAGGGGATGATTGGGATCTTAGCTTGGATGTAGTTAGATTATCAGTTTGGGAAAGGTGATTGGCAGGGATTAAACAGCTGCTGTTAATTGGAAGTAAAAGTGAAACGGGGAGGATTATGCAAAGCTGGTATTATAATGCAAAATAGTGAAGTTCAAATTGGAGCAGGAGGTCTGGCATCAGGCAATAAAAATATATAAAATTATATTGTGTCTTTGTTGTATTCTGTGGTTTATTATTGATGTTCACACCTTAAAATCCAGTTTACCCTCGTTGTCCCGTTAAGCTTTATTGTTGTTGAAATAATTTTATTCCACACTGCTGCCAGAGTCATATACATTAAATAATCTGTATCAATGCTTCATTGATGCTACATGATGTGCACACAGAAGGAAATATTAAAACCCAACACTTCATGTTTGTTTTTTATCACTACAATCAAATCTATCTTCTGTATAGTTTTATACATATTTTGCCAAAATTCAGCTTCACATATTTTGTATATTTTGGAAACTTTGGGATTTAGACTAGAATTAAAAACCAAGTTCTGTGAGTTTGAGCAAATCTTGGTCTGAGCGTGAGTCTGTATTGTTGGTCCCACTAGCAATGAGGAAGTTGATTTAGCCAAAAAAGAAAAAGAACACAACATTGTGACCTCCACATGCAACTAATAACGGCTAATGAATTGTTTACCTGTCACGGGATCACATTTGCAGTATTTTTGACAGGAACACTAATGAACCAGAAATATTGATCATCTGAACAACGACCCACAGAGGTTAAATAGATGAGTTTCCCTACCAGTAGGTCAAATCTGAAGAAGTCTCTTGGATGAAGGACTAAACATCTTCGTGTATCTTCAACAGTAGTCCATTTGCCCTTGATTTTTACCTTCCTTGGATAACTTTGACCTGGATGACTAAGAACCTTCACACACACACACACACACACACACACACACACACTCCAACGGGGTGTGATGGAAATTCAGAAGACTCACTTAAAGGACAAACATCCATTACAGTGGGCATGTGAGGGAGGAAAAAGCTAAATTACTGCCTTTGTATCATGCACGACTAAAAAGGAAATATATAATACATACATAAAGCAGTGATTTCTCTGTAAATCTTCCACAGTGTTCATTTTGCAGTCTGCAGACTGAACAGGAGAGACAAAGAATATGAAAGAGTTGCATGACTACAGAAGCTCAGTATGTCTCCTGCTGCTGCAGTAACATCACAGCTGGAGCATCTTTCTAACCTACATTTCAGTGCTTTAATGTTTAATACACATGTATACGTGTGTAAAAGTAGCACATTACAGCATGCTTGCAGTATTCATAGCTGCTACGTGTTCCACATGCATGTATTATTTTACATATGTGCGGATAGTGCAGACTTTTCCTCATTAGTGAAATCATAATCATCAATTCATTCATTTTTTTGTGCTTTAATCTATTTTTGGTTATTGCTGAAAGATTCAGCCATATCATTTTCATATTTTCATGAATTTAGCTCATTTTCTCATAACACATGAAACAAATATTTTGCAATCAGCAAGAGCAAGTATATATCAGTGCAATGTAAGAATTCAGAGTAAATGTTAATTATTTCGATATTAAAGGACACAACCAGTGATTTAATATGTTTTAATCCATGCACTACAAATTTGGTGTTGACTGGAGTCCTTTGAAAAAGACGGCTGTGGACTGCACCCACTTCATTCAGGAGGAAACAGTGGATAGAAACGTAAAGGGTGAGTCTGGTTTGATAAAACTTGAATCTCACTTTCATAGTTATGGACATAATTTGTTATCAAGTTACAATCTGAAATCTGGGTTGACGGTGACGCCTTAAAGTTAAGTAACTTGGGACGCCACTTCAGTTCTTTTCTTCCGGTTGGGAACCACTTGGTTAGATAATCTGGTTAAACTGTTGGCTTGTCTGTCCAATCATATGACAGTTATCATAAATATGACAAATGGTCAAAACCAGGGTTGTAGCCAGGATTATAGACATAATGAAGGTCCTGAGTCTAAATTACCACAAACATTTCTAGAACTATTTCTGGGTAATAAATTACATAGAATTCCTCATTTTATTTATTTATATATTAAACTTTTCAATTAGGCTATTCTGTAAATACTATTTATGTACATTATAGTGTAAGTGTTGCTTTTTTTTCTATTCCAGGTATGTACAGTATGTTTGGTATGTATATTTAATACATACATAATTTCTTAAAATGTCATTTATAATGTATTTTTCAATTTTTGCCTAAAACAGTCAAACTTTATTTTTGGGATCCAAACACCAGATGAGAAATGTAGTTTCATAACATGCAGCTCTTTCTGAATGCACTTGTTGTACACTAAATGAATGTAATATATATTGTGTATATATGAGTGTGTATATAGATATTAAGATAATGAACATTATAGATGCTGAATCACAGCCTCTCCTCATGATGTCACAGCCTGAACAGCCGCCTGCCTCCTAAAGCCGGCAGCAGGGGGGAGAAGTCAGTCACTGTACAGGGCTTCCCGCTGCAGAGCCGCACTCTGAATCTTCTCTGAGCATTTGCTTCTGACAGGAAAAAGAGAAGAAGCAGCAGAGGACAAACTACTGGGGAAAAAAACACTAAAAAGAAGAAGAAATCTCCTGAATGGCACCGGTGCATGGGACTTGCAGCCAAAACATGGAGAGGTCAGACCATGATATGAAAGGAAAGTCCAAGAGGAAGAGGAGGAGGAGGTGTAAAAACAAAGGTTAGTACAGTTAGTCTTCAGAAACTTTATTTGTTATGCTTTATGGCATGCTGTTTTAATTCTAGTATGATATATCTGTAAGATTCTTCTGCAGGCTCACATTTGCTGTGATATGAGGGTCAATACGTTACATCACATGACATTTATTTAGTTGATGCTTTTTTCAAAGAAACTTAGAGTTAAAACTGTGTGTGTGTTTATGAGTAGAATGTTTCTACAATCCCCATGAAGTACTTTTAATGGCAGCTTTGTAGTGACTTTATTATATGGTGTATTGAAGGCAGGAATTTCTGTATTGCTTGAGTTAAAACCTCCATATTATCCAGATAATCACAGGTATAATGTTAGACTGAATCCTTTTTAATTAGACTGAATTTTCTATTTAAATGTTTTCTTAAAATAATGTTTCACTAGAATTTCCTCTTTGGGTTTGCTCTTTAGTTGTTGGTAAAAGAAAGGCGTGTCTTTTGCTGAAGTCATTTAGACTTAGCAGAATCAGACCACCACCACAAGTCAACACATAATGACTCCTCCAGCACACTCTCTTGCTCTCGGCTCCTCCAGCGTGCAAATGTATTTATTTGTGTATGTGGTCAGACCTCTAATCTAATCTTTTTATTTATTACAATCAAACCTATTCATCAAGTTTATTTATACAGCCCCAACTTAGAGAGCATAGTGATGAAGGTGAATCAGGTTTCAACTAGTTGTGATGAATCAATGTTAAAAACTATTCCTTCATCAGTGTCATAGTGAAATTGCGCATCAACAGGCCACCGACTTAATTCTTTACTTTTATTCCTTAGACTTGAATTAGAATAGGAAAAGCTAGCGTAAGTATGCGCAGCAGTGCTTTCAGTTAAATGCTAATCTTAGCATAAGGGAAGAGGAAGGGAAGCATTTTCCACTTAGCGTTAACAAGAAGAAAATGCGCAGAAATTTTGTTTTGCAGGTTGCTGAATATTAACCAAATTGATGAACAAAGATTTTGAGATGATGATGGCACTAGAGAAAATTCAGAAAGATTGTTTAAAAATAAGGAAAGTTATTGCAGTTGATCCAATTCTAACCCAAATGAGGACTTCATGTATAGACAAGGCAACTTTAAGTGTATAGTGTATAGAGAGAGATGTAGAGATAAATGATAAAGTCCCACGGAATCCCCATCTCTGTGTCAGTGTATGTTTATATCTGCTAATATTTCACTTTCACTGTGTTCTTGTAAACCTGAAAACACTTCACATTCTCTCACCATTTACTCTTTTGTATCATACGAATGTGTGTGCATAAATGAAATGTCTCATCATGGTGTGAGCTCTTCTAATCATAATTACAGTCGTCTGGGCAACAGGTCGGCCTTTTAGGATTAAACTGCCATTGTTCTACACATGCTAATCCTCAGTAAATGCTCCAGATTACTCCATGATGGCTTCTGTATTAAGTCCAATGGTTATTCAAAGTGCTCTAAGCCTATTCCACTTTCAATAATGACCCACTGGCCTTTTTTGTACATCAACTCTGGAGTGAAAGCGTGTCCTCTGGAAAATCATTACTCGATGTAGCTCCTCAAATCCCACTATTTTAGAGCCAGAATGCTCTTAGCTAATGCTTCCACTGTATCAAACAATGAGCGGTACTTTAATGCCAGCTGTCATTTTAGAAACAGAAGGTGGCATCTTTTTCTCAAATGGCAGACGTCTCTGAATGCAGGAAGGAAACTCACATCATGTGACTGTCATAGTCCCTCTTCATCCAACAGTGTTCTCTGTTGCTTGGAGGCTTTGTCAACTATGCTGTCTACATTTTAAAACACGAAAAAGACCTCCGTCTACAGTAAAACACCTGAACAACATAAAACTGGCCACTTCCTCGTCACCTTCTTTCTTCAGTTGGCAACCAAGAAGACTGCATCAGAATCTGCATCTGGTGAGGAGTGGGACAGACAGCCGGCCGACCACATGATTATTTCATGGTCACGACTTCATCTGACAGACTCAACATAAAAGCAGGTTAATAACGACACAGCTCCGCTGTGTGTTCACATATATTGACTTTTAAAATGAATGACCAAAGCGAAAGTTAGAGGAGAACAAAGGTTGTCTCCTTGACTTTATTGCACACAGCTGACCCTCTCTGGCTTACCTCAAGAAGAACAGCTTGGTTTACCCCGCAGACACTGAAACACCGAGCCAGCATTTCAAAGATGTATACACTCTCAGGTCTTTGTGGAAAAGCTCTGTTTTGAAGGTCAGAAAAATGCAGTTTTAGTCTAGAGAGAGGGTTGAAACAGCATTTACATTTTTAAATAGCTTAATGTGAATAGCTCGAAAAAACAACAAGTGAAGGCTGGCAGGGAGAACTGGATTCTCCGACTTTACCCCCTTGATGCAGCAATTCAATAATTTCTGTTTGCAGTTTCATGCAGTGGCGTAATTACCAATGATGCAACTGGTGCTACGCACCAGAGCCCAGCTGAATGCAAGGGCCACACGAAAGACAGCAACAATTGCCACGCGGATCCATTCATTGATACTGTGCTGGCATAACGAGCTGCAGGGCTTTTCTTGATTGTTATTTGTTCTGTGGTTATTGACAGACTGTGTCAGCTGCTCTGTGTTGATTTGTTACTGTAGGCTGGCTAAAGCTACTTTGGTTGTTTGATAGCTGGAGACAGCAGGTTTGAGTCGAGGGACAGGCTGTAAGATTTGTGTTTGGCGCTCTGGGTGCTGTCCGTGGTGCTGAATGTTTGCACCAGGTCCAATCATAATTATGTTACACTGCTAAACATTGTAATACATACAAATACATCTTAAAGTGAGCCTGAGAGTCACATTTTTTCTAAAAGATGTGAAAAAGTCTTTGAGTGAAAGTTATTTCGGTCTTTTGTATGAACATTTTGCAGAAATAGGCTTATTCACTTTTTCCTCTGAGGTTGAATGAAACATGCAAGGTTTTGTTGACTTGAGTTGAAATAGAAAACAAAATTTAAATCAATGATTTTCTAGATGAAAACAGTGAACAATATTATTTTAGCTTCTTTGTTAACAGAAAACTAAATTTATATGTCCTTGTCATTAATTACTAGAGAAGGTCTTTTGAGTACATAATGAAATTACTTTGTTAATAAGGTTTTTTTCTCTTTGTGCAGATGACAGGGTGAAGCTGTTGCAGGCTTTTAGTAAAAACAAATTGCCATTTGGCTATAAAATCCCCTTCTGCTGGCTTTTCTGTCTATTTTAACAAACTGTCATTTGTTGGCTGTAAAATCTAGTCTGAGAAAACATTTGATTGTCCCGCTTTCAGTGAGGATTATAATTCTCCAACATGGAACAAACAGCTGCTGTCTGTGATGCGTCTGTCAGTGTTTTTTTTGATGGCACGTCATGCGTTTGAAAATATCTGTATATTGGATGCATTTTGGATAAGTGAGCTCTGTCGTGCAGTCAAATTTAGTGGGGCATGTCAGTGTGCAATTTCACTGATGTATTCCGCAATCTCCACACTTCTCTGTGGCTCTGGCTTCATGAAAACATTAGCAATATGGTTTGTGTGCCCATTTAACTTAATTGCAGGGATGCTCACTGGGTAAAGTGTGGTACTAACTCTGCAAGGGTTAGGGGTCTCAATTTCTCTGCAGCTCAGTGTGAAGGGAAGTGCTACTAACCTTGCCAGCGTTTGAGTTTTGATCCCCACTGCGGCTGAATATGCAAAAGAAAAGTTACATTAAAGGTGAAATGTATAGATTTTCTGCATGCTCTGGATCTTATCGAATGCTTTCTCTTCCTTGTGTTGTTTCTCCTGTTCATCTGCATTATGGAGAAACTGGAGACCAGAAATATCCCAAAATATAATCCTACTTCAACTAATTTGCAGACTCGCTGACTTAGCGTCCCCAGGTACTCTGTGAATAACAAATGTTTACCAAATCCATAGTTTTAATTAGTTGTTGGACTTTTCACTAAGATCCAGCAATGTGAGAAATCACCACTGAAGAGGTGCTGTTTTGCAGGAAGAAGCACGAAATTCCCACAAACGTTCCCATTTCATCTTTCACATTTTAAAGCTACATAATGGTGTAGTGATGTGTATGTGCAGGTATGTGGCGTAAACCCACCTATGTGCAGGGGGATTCACCACATTCCTACCTAATAATAACTACCGATACATATCAGAGCTCTTCTTGCAGGTTACAGACATGATCATGTTACTGTTTTTAAGCAATCTGTGATCAACACTACACATGAGAGACTTTTGTTCCATGACTTTAGCATCTAAGGCAACATTAGTACCCTCATAAAATGGCAATAAAAGCCCGGGGAGAAGAGCGTCTGAAGGACAAACTCAGTGTACAAATGTTGCTTTCCTTACTGTCTGACCATGGATCAGTAGAGAGAACACACAAATAGCTAGCTGCAAATATGAAGTATATAAGTACTGTGTACGTCACCTGAGCTAATGTTACTGTATTTGAATTAGGATACCCTCAGACACAAAGAGGAAAATGGTAAAATGTCAAAAAGACAATCAAAGACTTTTAGAGACTTTCAAGATTTGTTTAATTTCTCCAAACCAGTACCTTAAAAAGGCCAAAGTCTTTTTGGCAGACCTAAACCTCACTATGTCAGTTTGAAAAAGCCCTGTTTACCCTGTAGGCTACATTTTCAGTGTTTTAAGATTTACACACTCTTTGTGGAAAAGTTCTGTTTTGGGAGTCTGGCTGAAGAGCTGAAACCAAGAGAAAAATATGCATTTAACAGGCTTAAGGTAGGCATATTTTAAATACAGCCTCATACAGCCCATAGCATGACTTTTAGTTGTGTTGTATCTGTTTTTGCCACTTTTACTTGAACAAAGGAATTCCTCTTCCTCTACCTGTCACGAGTGACAGCTAGATTTTTTCTTCAGACTCACAGAATTTCCGCTGGCTTTCTTTTAGAAGTTCCTAAAGTGTCCCAGAAGAAATCTGGTGAGGCTGCTTTCTGTTTTTATGGCCCTAAACTCTGGAACACCCTCCGTTTGGATCTCAGAACAGCACACTCCCTTGGTATTTTTAAAATAAATCTTTTCAACTTGGCGATTAATTTGGGGTTGATCTCATTCCATTTTTAAATGTTATCAAACCGTTTCTGTTGGCTTTGTTTGTTTCTTCTATTGCCGTTGCTATTTATTACAGCTTTTTTTTTACCTATTGTTATTTTGATCATGTTTTGTTAATCACTTTGAGCTACATCTTTGCATGAAATGTGCTATACAAATAAAGTAGTTTTAGTAATAATAATAAAAATAATAATATTTTGTTCATCTAAATGTTCCTATAGCTTTACCTAGAACTCTGTTGCCTAATCAAAAAACAAAAACAAAAATAACAATGATTCACCAACAAGTCATTCCTTTCACAATTACAGACAAAAGAAACCTAATCTTTCAAACTGATAAAGTGACAAAGCAGCAGGCGAGGGCATTAAAAGTTGAAACGAGGCCATAGTCAGCAGTCAACAGCCGGCCATAGATTATTGCTGTCATTGTTATTATCTCTCATTGCAATTTCATTACACATTACCATATGTTTCGGGCAATGATTTCATCACTCATTTCCAAATAATGATCATCAGTCTGTTGATTTGAAAGCAGACGTTTAGCTTTGGCTGGCTTTGTTGCTGGAGTGTGATTTGATGAGTTGCTGCACTGAACTATATTTAGACTCAGAAGAGCTTTGTAGTCTGTTCTCACTGCGTGGGAAAGAAAAATTATATTTGACGTGGATCTGCAGTAAAATCACAAACGCTCAAGTGCAAACATTAAATTAGACAATAGGCGTTTGAAAGCAGTACACATACATGCAAATGCTGAATGCAGTTTCCAAAATCACATACCCTCATTTGGTGAGGTCTTGACAAAAAAAGTAAAAGTTTAGATTTTAGAAATGATGTGAGACATGTTTTTCCTGGCTGCCAGTGTCTAAAATCACTTATTTGGGTGTTAACTTAAAATATGTACTTTATTACTGTTGGGAATATTTCTTAGGTCTTAATTATTGTCTTAATTGATGTAACAGGGAAAGGTAAGACAGGTCTAGCTTAGAGTAATATAGCTGACTCCATAAGTATTTGACATT
>JAPMOB010212225.1:0-14363 GCA_029875015.1 Lepomis gibbosus | reverse complement strand
GCATGTGACCGTGATACAATAACTTTAAAATGATTTTTCTACAGATTTTAGTTCATTCCCTGGTTTAGGTCTCCGGCGGCGAGCTACTGCCAGATTTCCATGTCAATGCCAGCGTGTCAGTAAGTAACCAAATATGCCAGCAAACTCAATATAATAAACCTTCTCAAAGGCCCCCATGGTACAGCAGGTCTAGAATGATTGATTCGACTAAAGTATTGAACTATTGAACTTTTTTTCCCAAAAGAAGATGGAAATTAATTAAGCTCTGCTTCACCTTTCCTGCTTGCGCTCCCATGGGACTCCATAGGTAAAGCCATTTTCCATGCCACACATCCTGTAGCTGGTGGACTTTGCTGATTACTTTGTTGCCTATTCAATCAATTAAAACAGATCCATAAAAACTACTGTAAGCGGATAAATGGTGCTAAAGGAAGGGAAATAAATGAATTGTGCACATGATTGTCTGTGTGTCTTCTCCCTTAGTTTTTGTCAGGTGTTTTTTAACGTTTCGGTGAGCCTTACCCAAAAAACATAACACTTTCTCATACGTTGTTGATTTCAAAACCAAAGCCAGCTCTTATTCTCAATTCTTTGATGTTGCCTGTTGTCATGGGGACCTCAAGAGTGCTGCATACAGAGAGCACCATGTCACTGCGGTTAAAAGGGTTACATTAACATCAGCGGCAGGTTACATTAGAGCAGGGCTACATTACCCATTAGTGGTAGCAAAACACATTTGTGGGAGCAGGGCCAGCACGGGTTGCATTTAGCGCTAATCTAACTTATCAGGGGTGAACACTCAGCCCATTTTGTTTAAGTGTAATTCATTCTCAACTATTTTCTGAGAGCCACAACTTCAGAGGCACTTTTATTTTTTGGTGTTGTAAAGCTTTAAACTACACACTACTGAGATAACAATATAGTAAAAAGATATTTCACTTCACACAACAGAGAAATATCCAACAAGGATCGATTTCGGATCGAACACTGGAAGTGAAGGCAGGGGAGAGCAGGGGTTGATACACACAATTTGCTGCTCATCTCCCCTTGAATCAATGACGTCTGTCAGATTGTTTATCTGTGGGAAAGAATATCGGCTCTCTTATCACACACTGTTTTACGCTGCCTGACTTATTGACTGCAAACATGGCCAACATGGTTCTTCTCATCAGAGTCCGACGCAGAGGCAGCATCCACTGCTGATCTATGACTGAGTCTGATGGAGAGGCAGTCAATGCAGCTAACTAGAGCTATCTGCTGGCCTATGTGCTGTCAAGTCCAAGTATCGGAGATAAGAACACATCATCTCAACTTGACATGGAAAGATCCATGAAAAGTTAAACAGGGTAAGAGTGAAACTAGTGATTGCTGGCTTAGATGGGCATAAATTCAGTTATATTAAACGCATGAATCAAAAGAGAATATTAGCAGTAATACTCCCCCAAACCAACCGTGACAACAACCTGTCAGCTTGTCAGCAGGTCACTGTTTGTGGATGTAGGTAGCTGTCTGGATGTGTGGAGAAAAGTAGGCTGCATGAAAAAAAACTAGGGCATCACTGAGACTCAGGAGAGGTGTCTCCAGCCCAGCCTCCTGTCCTATTTCACCGCCTGGCGAGACTGGCATGTGTGTTTGTTGTGTGTGCGTGATTCAACAGAGGGAGCACCCTGGGCAGTCAAGGGAAAGCTTCAGGCACAGGAGGCAGAAAGATAACAGGTGAGCTCCAGGGAGCCTACCTGTGGGAGAGAGGAGGCCCAGTGACAGGCCTCTTTGCTGGGAGGGAATGGATGTGCAAAGTCCCCCAGGGCACAGACCAAATGTCAGATGGTCTGTGCACACATACTGGAAAACTGCTCTGAGCTTCATTGGAATTTGTCACCTGTGTGTGTGTGTGTGTGTGTGTACATTTCCCCGTTTGTCTGTGTATGCTCCAACTGGGCAGATGACTCACAACAGGAAAGAGAGCCAAACAAGGCAGCACAGACAGGTGGGGGAAGTGTGTATGTAGGTGTTTTTGTTTGGCTGTGTGGGTGCAAGAACTAAGCTGCCGAGTGTCACTGTAAATATATGCTGTACATGTACAGTTTCACAAGCGTGCACTATACAGCACAGCACATATTGCACTCCCACACCCACACTCACGCATAAATCCACCCACTCATACACACACATGCAATGTTTATTGTACTATGACAGACATTATTTATCTACCAGTTCCTAACTCTCCAGTCCTCTTGTGCTTTCCAACACATCACTAATTCATTCCTGGCATTTCCCCCTTCTACACAAGGGGCAGCCTTTGAACTGACATGCTGGCACACTAGTGCTGGACTAAGTTACATCCCAGCTCTTTCTGTAAGCCTATAGCCTGGCAGGAATCATCCCACACTGCAACTCTACCCCTTTTTCATGATTGGCCCTTGTTATCGAATCAGAATGGAGATGTAGGTTAATGTGCGAATCGCGCACAGCTATTTGATCTTTGACCGTGTCGGTCTTGCAGCGCTGACAACAGCAAGCACATAGTCAAGCAGGTGCAGGTGCAGTGTCGGGTTGCCAGGTTAGGTTTTGATGGGAGAATTAGCTAGTCACGTATCCTGACATGTAATGAGGACTGGGTTTGTGTTACAGCAACTGTAGATACAGCATACAGCTGATTTAACTAAAGCAAAGCAGAGACTATAACATCCGTTGGGGAGTCATTCTACATGCAAATATGTACATAGAAAAAGTAGATAATTATACATATTTTGGATAAAGATATTTAAAAGGTAACATAAAACCACTTGAAGAACTGTTGCTGTCAAAACACCGATCAGACCATCAGCTGAGGTTTTCTTATGTGTGGCACAGAGAGGGTGTTTGAGCTGACCTACGCTTACATTTCATGGATTGATTGTGTCTGATTGTGTCTTGACTGATGTGGGACTGAGAGAAAGAGAGAGAAAGCAGGTAGGTGGAAGTGTAAAAAAGAGAGCGGGCTAGACACCATTAAATTTTAATTTCAGAGAGGTCAGTTTTTCCTCAAGGTTAAAAATAAAAATAACCTTCAAAGGAAGAGTGGCTGGGGAAAATGACTGACTATATGCGGGGATGCTGGGGATTAACCTATAGCACAGAAAAAGCAACATCCACAAAGAGAGCATGGGCCAATGAAAAGGACAGCTTGTCAACATACACCATAAGCCAATTAGTAACCATGGTGATGAATAAAGGTGGAAGGAAACATGCTGTCTTTAACACAAATAAGCTTCAGATCAGAGTTTGTTGTGCATACCTATTCACACACACAATATGACATGCGCACACTTCAATGCATGCAAACATGCTGCACACATACACACACACACACACAAACCGGAGCCTGAGGATGATTTAAAGCCTCTGTGCTGTAATGGGATCAGTTGAGAAAGATGAATGATCAGGGAATCCAGGCATCACAAATCATTCCCATCACACATCAGTGCTATTGCCACTGATACTAATCCATCAGACAGCCATCTCTAATGCTGCAGATAGCTAATCTATTAGGTTGCGCTGCACGCAACCTCCCTTTCCCCCAATGCCCTTCCACACGCGTGCATACATGTACAAACCACATTCCCAAATGTACTTCCAACAGCTGAGCAGTGATGAGTCAGACTGAACTCCTTCGTGGCTTTCTTATTCCTCAACACAACCAAAAGCATTGGTAGGTAAGGTAACATCACACCGCTATCTCTTTCAGGCTCATCAGAAAATATATAAATGTTTGGAGACTATGGATCATGATGCTCAAAGCAATTCTATCTGTGAAAAAAGCCTAAACCCTATTTGCATGCTTAAACATGAAACCTCTCTATTCGAAAAAACTCTCAGGGAACAGATATTTGATTCTAAAAAAATTAAAAAGGATTTGTCAGTTTATTATGACGTGACATGACAAACAAAAAGAGGTAATCTCCACAGTGGGCTTCAACAGATGACTTATTTAGTCGCTGGCTCTCCTGATCGCCTCTTAACGGGCTCTATGTCCACTTAAAGGGATTGCATTAACCTCTGCCACTCTCTGTGGGCAGATGAGCTACTCCCTCACCCTCCCTTTAAGACCGCTCTGTATTAAACTCTTCCTTCTTTGGCTGAGATCCCTGTCTGGCTCCTGTCCAGACAAACATACTTAGAAAGCCAGACACAGTCCGGTGCGTTCTTGTACAGTATATCACTATATAGCATCTGGCCAGGTTGCGGTTTTATGGTTTTTTGAAGGCACTTTGCCATCTTGCACTTTGTAGAGGGAGGTTTAACTTTGATACTTTGATATTTGAGTGTCGGCCGAGTGTGAAGAGCAAAGAAAAAGAGAGGGGACGCTTATAAGTTACAGAGAGGAAACACGTGCTTGTGTCATGTACACTAGGTAACATGTATGTACAAATCCTGCTGTGTTATTGGAAGCAATAAAACAGTGGCAGGTCCTTGGAAATGCTGCTTACCTACAATGCATGTCCTCCCTTCAAAGGTTGGACGGATGTACACTTGCACACATGCACTTACACATGCAAAAATTCTTCAGGCATAACAGATGTTAACAGAGACACGTGTACTCATACCTAGCCTCTTTTCATTCATACATGTGTCTCTGGTATTCTCTCATGCGAGCTCAAGTCCTCCCAGAAGAATTTAGATCTCTTAGCACACCTGTGTCTGAAGCTTGTGCAGACTGTCTGACAGCCGGCATGCCTGGTCCTCTCTACCGCTCGCTCTGCCCTACTCTCTGCCCTCTCCAGCTGGCTGTTCTAGCCTTCTGCTCCCCTTGTTACCGTCTCCGTACCCAAGCAGCTGGTGTGCCAGCCAATATCTGCCCTCCTCTAGGCCCACTCTCCCCTTGACTGGATTGGAATGAACACATCTCATCTTTTCATCATACCTTCCATCCATCCACCAATCCTAGCCACACAGATGTGAGTTTCCCAGAAAGAGGTCACTTAACTAGCAGAAGCGGTTAAAGAAGCTATGGAGGAGTCAGTGAATGTGTGCATGTGTGTGCTCATGGAAAGAGGATGTAAATAAATATGAGCATTCATTACAACAACAAACAGAACTACATGGTAAGACAACCTAACCTTAAAGATTGCCTTTGTGTGAACTAACAAATTAAAGCTCACTAAGTTGATATAACTACAGTGTTGTAGTTGTCCCATTGTTGTTTTTTTAGTTGGATAATCGTCATACTTTCAAATAAATAATTATTTTATTCTATCAGTGCAAGAAAACTAACTTAACCAGTCTAACGACAGACATTTTTGCATTATTCTAACTCACAGTTTTAAGTTGAAACAACTTAACCATCTTTAAACTACTTCTCATTTCCAGTTAAAAATTCCATTTTTATTTTATTTTTTATCAGGTATCCACTCCAGCAGTGGCACTAGACCTTTCTAGTTTACCACAAAAGCTATATGTTTATATTTTAGTTGAAATTTAAATACAATACATATCTGCAGTGTATAATTAGTTGATTTTGCCATGGTTCAACTTTGCAATGGTTTAAAGAAGACAATTTCTCTCAAACAAGAGGCGGCAACTAGGCTATTTTTTTCTCTTGCTTCATCCCTGCACACTCGCCTTTTTGTTTTCAACTGATAACTTACTTACCCGAGTTCAATCAACACACATACTGTATATCTGACAAAAGTCTCAAATAGTCAGCACAACGAAGGCAATTGATGCAAGTTTAGCTTTGGAAAACACATACAGTTGACTTTAAAATCCTAAAATTGTCAGAGCTCTTTGAGTTAAAAAGAAGAAGTAAGTGGACATAACTAAATGGGGCTGTAAGGATTTACAGTGTATGGCCCCAACCTGGGATACAGGCAAGACATCATGTCTATTCCCTACATGTGCTCTTGCATCCTCCCAGACTAGGTCAGCCTCAAATGAAACCCTCATCAACACTAATATGGACAGCTGAGAGGGAACACAGCATGTTATTTATAGCGCTGTTAATGGTTGCAGTAGCAGGCTGGTCCCTCTGTGTTAACACACGTACAGTGGCAGAGAAAGATGCACAAACAGAAAAGTCCACACAGTCTTGAGAGTGTGTGTACATGAGGCAACGACACACTGCCTGCTTACTTATACATATTTGCAGATCCAGGCACACACACACACACACACACACACACACACACACACACACACACAGCTACAGTACAGTCACAGCCTGACATTCCTTCCACTAAGCTGTGTATGTTGTGGCCAATCACCCTGTCAAAACATTTCAACACTGCTGGGAAAGGATTTTCTTAACTCCAAGACCCCTCACACATACAGCCATGAAAAAAAACTCAGTTACACATCCCTGCTGTCTACCTCTGGAAACCTATAAGGGGGGGGGAGGGCACACTAAATCTGCTGCCGCTGTACGTTCATGTCTCTATGGTGAGAGAACAGAGAGCAGCAGGGAGCCACTGACTCGCATATAAACTGTACTGAGTTCTACTCTATACTCTCTGCTCTCTCTGTGCTTACTGTTCAATGTTTGCCTGGCAGCCACTGCTAAAGGCCATCCCTGTAAACCTTAAGAGAGAACTTCTGAAGAAATTTGTAGCTAACCTGAGGGGAACCTGATCAAATCAATTATTTCTCACTTTACACCTCCTGGAACTAATTGGTGTCAAAAGAAAGCAAAATATTCTTTCAAAATCGGCTATTTAGTGCACTTTACTGAGCAAGCAAAAATAGTTAAAGAGGAGGAGACATTTTTAAGACAGATTTACTTGAAAAATAGAAGGCAAAGCAGTCCCTTCATGGACACAACTATTCCTATTATTCCTACTGATAAACTGTTTTCTTTTTAACATCTGGATGAAGATATCACTCTCACTGTCTACATGAAGAAAACAGCCAAATATGCTAAAATGCTATAGCAGCCTATGTCCAACAAATCCCTCAGTGTTTTGTAATGATGTGCAGAGCAACCTATTAATTTGGTCGCCGGCTTCAAAACAACCAACTAACACGGTTATGGACAGATGAACACTCCATTCTCCTCGGTAAACATTTGGAGTTGAGCTGAAAGCTTTTCCATTTCAGAGACTGCAAGTCTTCAGCAAGACAGCAGCGTGAACATGTGAGCGTGTAACTGTGCATGACTATTATCCCATTTCCATATTTGCCTGTCTTTTAATTTGATGTTATTGAAGCAGAAGGTTTCTGCTTCTATCTTGTGTATGTGTTTAAAGTGTGTGTGTGTGTGTGTGTGTGTGTGTGTGTGCGCATGCAGCAGCAAGAGCAAGGACGTTTGTGTGTAAGCCTGAGGCACAGAAACAGCCTTTGGCCAAATACACAAACCAGGCTAGCCTCTTTGCTACATGGCTGCGGGCTGATCTAGGAGGGTGTCGGATCTGCAATTAGCATTCTTATACATACTCTTACATCTCTGAACGACAGGTCATGATGACAAGAATGATATTTCACCATGCGTCAAATTCGTTTTAACTTTGATGGCAAAAAATGCTCCCCCCAAAAAACACCAGGGGCTCATGCCAGAGATGGTTAAAAGCATGTTATGCTCTGGAGTCAAACTCTGCGCCCTGACCTTTACAAGAGCCAAATTAGATGTTGCACTTCATTCTATTCAAAATATTAACCTAAGCCAAAACATGGCAGCTACCTCTTCTGTCAAAAGCCCCTGCTTGTATCAAGATGACCAAGTCTGCTTGAGAGGGATTTTACTGAAAGGTAAACTTCCATGTACCTGTGAACAAAACCTGCCAAAACAGGCATGAGGATACAAACAGACTCACAAACACATCAGTGAGGGCTGCGTTGTGCTAATCACACGCTATCTGTGCGGCTGCTCCATTGTTTAGTTCCACACAATTACACAATAACCCAGAGCCCCTCAGGTCCCTTGCAGCCAAAAGCTGTGTTCCATTAGACAACACTCAAACCCTGTTCCAAAACACCCTTAATTGGCTGAAATGTGATCAACTTACTGAGTCCATTAAAGTTTGTTTTAAATTAACTGCTAAATCAGCAAGTGGTGCAAACTTAAACTAGCTAAAACTCCCCAGCCTCAAAGCTATAAGTCCCGGGCCAACTGCTGAGAAACCGGAAGGGGAAAAAAACAGCAGAAGTCTGGGAGGTGATGGCACTAGTGAGCCATACCAGACTTTTTCTTCCTCTCTTCTTACAGCCAGAGAGGGGACCTTGGACTTTCACGCTCTGACAAACACAATTAATTGGGGCAAAATGTGGTGCCCTTGGGGCTCCAATGACTCCTGGCTCATTTAATCTGTTCTGCCTTCAATCTGTATCCCCCTCCAGCATGGTTTTAGGCAATGACTGGCTTGGGGCTCCAGCGGCAATACCCTCTTCAACAGAGTCTTTTGTAGGGTGGGACACATAAACTAGAGATTTATTTTTCACTCCCACAGAGCTATTTAAGAAAGCAGATTTTTTTTTCTGTCTTCATCGGAGAAATGAGAGAAACAAAAATGACTTGTGAAAGAAAAGACACTAAGATCAGGTGGCTACAGCTCCCTTTGCACTAGCATCAGAATGATTCCTCCTGATACGCTAATCAAGACAAAAAGGGAATTTCAGAGGAAAGTGCAAAAAGAAGTACAGAACAAATACTAAAGTCTAAGCAGAAATGAATATATAGAATGAAAAGAAAAAAAGATAAAGTGAAGTGACATAGTAAGACTGAATGTAAGCAAAACTGAAAAACGCAACGCAGCAAGATAGGGAGCAGTTACGCAGCGAGAAGGCAGTAAAAGACAGAGCTGGGGAACTAAATTCAGCATGCAGGGCGAGCTCCAGTGAGCCAGAGAGAGTGAGTGTTTAAACAAGTGTTGTGACTCCTACACGGCCCACGCTGCATATCGAACCGCATCAGTATACCACAGAACAGGTCTAACGGGTCATCAGCAGTAACAGCAGTGGCAGCTGAGAATAGCCTTGTAAGGCTTTGCCGACAGTCAGCCTGCTGCTTGGACTCCAAAGAAGCAAGCGCTGGCTGGCTGCAGAGCAACAGTGTGCCGTTTCATGTGGAGCTCAACGGGGGCTGAGGGAGGTGTGTGTAGGGTGTATGTAGGCTAGCGGCAAAGAGAACACAAACAGACAAAGCAGCAAATTAAGGAGGAGGAAACACAATAGCATCAAAAGAAGGAGATGCAGGATGGCTCAACAGCAGCAGGAAAATGCAAACACACTGAACAATGAGCGTACAGTATTATCATGATAACGTTTTTTGTATAAAAAACTGCTGCTTAGAGACATCTTCATAACCAGTAAGAGCTAAGACAGTTTTGGTTTAGGGGCACATGAATGGAAGGTGGCGAATAAAGCACGATGAGCAAAGCTTCTAAAAATACCACTGAGCGTCTTCTTCCATTATTCTATTTGAGCACAGTGGCGAGGGGTGTGTGTGGGAACAGGAGCATGTGTCTTAATGAGGATGACATCACCTGTGAGTACCACATTTAGAAGAAGGAACCCCATGGGTGAACATTTGCACATCACACATGCGCAAACACACAGATAAAATAATATGCTACATGATCGTTATGTGGTTGAGATACCTGTGACCACGCCTCAGTCTCATAATCCCTCATTTGGATGAGAGAAAAAAAACAATTTGCTTTGTTTAGCTTAACAAGAAAATAAATACTGGCTGTCATAATACAGTTTAAAAATTAGTATGAAAATTGTTACCGTCTAATGTGCAAATGAAAATCCGTTTAGAACTCAAATTGTATTGCAGTAAGACACAATAAATTAGCCCATACCGAGTGTTGCAGATAGTTTCCAAATAACAAGTGAAAAACATTTTTGCTTGTGGTGACCAGACACCGATCCTGTGCTGTAGCTAAGTCTTCGATCAAGCCTTGCATACTGTCAGCATTACTATTTAGTTAATAGCAAATTAATTACAATAAAAAAATATAATAATCTCACTTGTAACATCACGTTCATACTGAATTTGTAATATTCTACATAACTTGGATACTTACTACTTTCAGTCATTACTGGGTAAACTCAACTAGATGGACAGTCTAAAAGGGTAATTCCTAATAAGACTTTTTGGTAGCCCTCTATGATAATGGAACAAATAAGGAACCTCTTTGCCGTCCTCCAAACACCCCCTTTTTTTGGTTGATCTATCTCCTCTGCATGCCATCACACTGCATCTGATCTGATGCACTTGCCTTGGCTTAAACATTTACAGCACAATTTGTAGCACCACAGAAGTGCCACAGAAAAGATGAAGCGCAGTGAATAATTCATCCTGGTTTTTCTTCCCCCCTGGTGGGAGAGTGGTGCAGCTCCATGTCATGGCCTGAGGCCTCCTACTCTCTCTATTGTTCTAGCTAAAACTGTGTGTTACCTCACAGCTGTCATGGACAAACATAAATCATGGAATGCACAGAATGAAACACAAGCGTTTGCATAGACGCAAGGTTGTGTACACATTATGTCACATGTACAAACAGAAATTTAGTTATGGAGAAAGGTTAGAAGGGTGAAAGAATGAGGCTAATCAAAATGGGCAAGAGAGAAACAAAGGAAGTTTTACATTTGTAAGGCAGCAGTGGAAGGAAGACTCATCTTATCCCACTTGAGAACAAGGACTCGGAACTGTGGCTTACAGTCAAAGGGGAGAGATCCCATAGCTCCTAAAGGCTGCGGCTCACAAAGCCTTTCATTTCTGTGGCATCCACTTTAACTCAGGACCTTATACCCTGTATTGTATCTGAGGTCTTATCCTTTATGCCTTAAACATAGGCAGAAATAAAATAAAAAAGTTTCAAAAAGTTTCAGCTCTGTTGTGAGACGGCTGGGTCTGACTACATGAATGTGTAAGTGTATCCGAATCGAGCCCCTTTCAGACCAATCTATAAGTGCTGCTGTACATGTTGCCGTCATATCTGAAAAGGACCCAGACTCTGCCACCACAAGACCAAGTAACATCTTCTGTAACACAGCTCTACCAAGAAAAACAGTTAGATTGCCAGAGAAGTACAAGAAGTACACACAAGATTAGAATCTTCCTACGTATGATGAGGCATGTAAACCAAACACAAGGTCAATTTGAATCCGCAGACCTGACTTTGAAAAAGAGACATTTGCAAGCTACATGAATCTTTAGTTAAAATGGTTGATGGCGCAATTAGGGAACTCTCTGTGCCAATGGTGAGATAACAAAGACATCTTAGCTGCTCTTGCCGTAAACAAACTGCCTCATAAATAAAACTTGTGTGTTGCCTGGTCTCATATGCCAATAAGCAGCATGAGCAACTCTATCTGGTCCAGTCAGGTTGGAACTTTTCTGCAACAGAGACATAGGCATGTGTGAAAGCCAAAAGGCCATACTTTATCTGACAGATGAACACAGCTATGCTACAGATTCTGTAACTACACAGTGAGAAAGCATTGACAGACACAGTGACCTGAGAAGCCAGTGTAAAGCTCTGGGGCCCTGCAGCAAATGAGATAACAGGTGAACTTCAGGGATTGTGGAGACTTTTTCTTGTGTTGGGAATGATGGGGATGGCTCTGTTCCCAGGAAATCTGCTGCATTGTGTTTCACTACTAGCTACAGACACCCCCATCCCCCAACATACACACAGTGACACTTGCTGTATCTTGCATCCTCCAGACAGGTACAAAATGAGACGCCTGCAACATTACTGGTGTGCCGGTGTCATCTACATCTCCAGTTCTCACTTCCTCATAATTCATTATCACCCTCATAACTGTGTTACTCTTTTCATAACTTAAGTCACAGACCAGCCTCTATACAAGACCCTATATTCATAGCAAAGTCATGCTTTCATATTCATGTATGATATCTCAAATGAGTCCTGACTGAAAGGCACTGGATGCCTTCGAGTGGCCTTTGAAGTAGGAACAAAGAGAATTCCTGCCCTTCTCACCACTGACGCCGTTCTTTCTTTCCCTAAATAGAACACCTGTAATCACCTATTCCTTTTTAACTCGCCTTCCCTGTGAGAAATCCCTGGCAGCGATTCATAGCTTGTCACCTTGCACCTAAAGCACTGGGAGGGTTAAAAACTGTGAAGTTAAGGAAATCTTACTTCATCCCTCCTCTGTGACTTTCTCTGACTCTAGCTACTCTCTCATTAGAGAGGCTGAGAGGGAGAGATGATTCAGAGAGACGGCAAGGTCAGACATGCAGTCTGTGTTACAAATTGGATCGTACGGATGCAAACCTCCAAACACACGCACAGGAATGCGAACAGGTGCACAGAAAAGGCCATAACACAGCCTCGCAGACACATGATGCTCACACCAGGAGAGGCGCAAACATACTGACCGCTTTTCTGGCCTGTGGAGTCGTACCTCTGTGCTGTGAGCTATTTTTTAACCTTTCTCTCCACAGTTAACCCTCAATGCCCTTACATCTCACAAAATGTGTGCCCCTAGTGGGACATCTTCAGTGTTGGAACACAATTCATCTCAGGCTACACACATAGTAATGTGTAAGCATACACTTACACATTCTAAGTGTAAGTGGTGTTCTCAAAAGGTGACACGTGTGCAGTGTCTTAATGGATGTGCACTATTAATGCCTTTCTTTCTACATATCTCTACTGTACAGATGCAGAGTGAACTGTCTCTGTGTGCGCCTCTTTAGAAATACACTACCTGTCTAAAGGTATGAGAACACACACACAAAGTTTTAGTGATTTTTTTTTTTTAAATTACACAAATATCTGACTGTTAAACATCTCATTCCAAAACCATGGGCATTAATAAGCTGCCATAACAGCCCGGACTCTTCAGGGATGGCTTCCCATGAGGTTTTGGAACCTGGCTGCAGGGATTTGCTCCCATTTAGCCACAAGAGCATTAGTGTAGACTGGCACTGCCGTTAAGAGATAAGGCCTGGCTCACAGTCGGCATTCCAGTTCATCGCATGGATCTTTGATGTGTTTGAGGTCAGCTTTCTGTGCAGGCCAGTGAACTTTTTCCTCGCTAAAACCACAGAAAACCATCTCTTTATGGAACCTGCTTTGTGTGCTGGGGCAATGTCATGTGGGAAAAGGATAGTATCTTTCCCAAACCTTCACAAAGTCAGAAGTACACTGTTGCCTAAAATCTCAGTATATGCTGTAACATAAAGTTGGAATTAAAGAGCCTTATGTGAGAGGTTGTAAGTCAGATCAAGGGCTGCAAAGGAATGAGATTTTCATGGTATGATAACAGTCTCAGAAAATATCACAATTTCACGGTATATGGTGTTTGGGATTTCCACAGGTGTTTGGGATTTCCACAATTATTATTATTATTATTATTATTATTATTATTATTATTATTATTATTATTATTATCATCATTATTATTGGTTACAATGATCCTTAAAGGAATTAAAACATTTTTTTGGTCAAATGTGCAAATGCACAAGATATGATAACCCTCAATTTTCATACCATGGTATACCGTGAAACCAGTACTGCTGTCAAAATGTCGTTAAATAATGCATTCATCTCTCCTCCCGAGACCGCTGCAACCTTGTCTTTATGCTCCACTCATCCTGCCCAGTGTGGGGCAGGAGCCTGGGGCCACACACTTCTCTCTCTGCTCGGCATCCCACATGGCTGACCAGCTCTCTTTGTCTGTGTTTCTCTGAGCTACCGTCAGTCCGTCCCTCACTCCTTGCATCATTCCCTATTTATCTTTTTCAAACTACACTGACAAGACGGGAGAGAGCAGTGCTGTTTGACCTTGGTTTTAATGTAAAGGAGTGTATAGAGGTGTGCATGTACTGTGTTGTGTGCATGGTGTGAGAAAACTGACACATTATCTTGTGGGAATCAGCATATGCTGTCAAATAACATTCTCTCCAAGTCTGTCTCTGCCTTTTTCCCTCAAGGGCACCTCTTTTTCATGATGATGAGGGAGACTGTAAAATGACAATGTGAAAGATGTCAAGAGTAAAAAAAAATTCTTAGAAAAGCCTGAACCATTTTTTTTACAATTAAAGCAGGGATAGGCAATTTATTTCAGAATCATCGTTTTTTTTTACAGTCCTTGAAATTATCTTTACTCATCTTATCTTTAATTATCAATAAATCAAATGCTCTAACACAAAAATGAAAAAAATCCGGTATTTATGGCTGTCGCAGGACTGTAATAAGCACTTGCCTACCTGCCTGTCTACCTACGTACACTCATTTTGCATGAATTTTTTAGGGGGGGAGTGGCTTTGGAGGGAGACTTGAAGCGAGGGTGTGGGATGGTTTTGGTTGAATACTTTCAAAATCTAGCTGACTGCCCAACACACACACACACACACACACACACACACACACACACACACACACACACACACACACACACACACACACACACAC
>JAPMOB010212224.1:11361-35713 GCA_029875015.1 Lepomis gibbosus | reverse complement strand
GCCTAGAATTTGATCCAAAACCAGACCTCACCGGCAGGCCAACCTCCACACCAAGGCCCACTTGTTTCCAGGCTACGGTTCAGTCTCTTCTAAAGCCTGGTGTGGGTATCCTTGATCACAGGAATCCTTTTCAGCCACTTGACCAAGCAGTGGATGATACATGATAAAGATAGTGGATATTTCACTCATGTTGAGTTAAACAATCAAATACGCAATTCGCTGCCTTCACTGTAAAGGCTGAATGCTGTGAAGACGGAAAGGAAATGTGAATGGTTCATTGATGAATTCGTTCAACTCAAAGTGTTCAGAAAAGTCTTAAAGAGATGAAGTTCTGAATAAAATCTTGTCACATCATCAATACCCTTTGAATTATGGGAAGAAGCATTCATTTTAATAATACGTCTGGCTGTATTTATCAGACAACTATTTATAAAAGGATTAAAGCCACTATCTCAAATAATGCTTATGTGCTCAAAACACGCCTCAACCACCTTTCAATGGTTTAAATGGTTGAATGAGACTATACATTATTTACAGGTTGGTCTATGTGCTTTCAAGATAATTTTTCGTGTTCTTTCCAATAAGAGCTATGGCCAGATGCAGGCACAGCTTAAGAATGACTGAAATCCTTTCTTCCATTGACACTAGGATCTGCTCCTTGACACTGGGAGCACTGATGACTAAGAAATTACACAAATGCAATTTACAGAGAGATGTTTTCTTTGCCAGAAACATCTTCAGTACACGTTGTGATCCATGTTTTTACTGTCAAGGGAATATCCATTTAAACCACAGATTTATATTATGC
This sequence comes from Lepomis gibbosus, assembly GCA_029875015.1. Taxonomy (NCBI): domain Eukaryota; kingdom Metazoa; phylum Chordata; class Actinopteri; order Centrarchiformes; family Centrarchidae; genus Lepomis; species Lepomis gibbosus. Next base: position 34,905 of record JAPMOB010212224.1, on the reverse strand, counting down.
GTTAAAGCATGGAGTTTTTCAAAACTGTCTTGAAACAATAGTCACGCAGTTTCATCATATATTGTCTTGTAGGTCTTAGTATTGTGTCATGGTGACCATATTTCTCACACAGTAATTAACTTAATAAAAAAGAGAAGGTGTTGTTATGCATTGTTATTTTGCTCCTGCCTCATATGCAACTTTGTGCCACTTAACAGGTTCAAATCACTCACTGGATATTGAAGAGTCCTTAGTCCTCTCTCCTTACCAACAACAAAAAATGTTTAAAAACTCAAGGTTTTCTTTTTGCTTGTAGAATAGTGAAGGCAGCTGGAAATGTTTTCTTCAAATCGCAGGCACCTCATCATTCGACAGGTGTAATGACTTTCTTTCTCTCCTCCCAGCCGACACAGACAGACCGATTGACCAATGTGGACACAATTTATGTTGCAGGTTTTTGTGCCTGCTGTTGAATGTACAGAACCTTTGGTTTCTGATGAAAACGCCGAGAACATCTTAATAATATAAGTCCCACAGTTGGTCTCTGTTGACAGGAAACATGCTTTGAGTGGCTAACCATGATGAAAATGTGATGTATTCTTTAGTTATCCCTGTAGCTACTACAGTAACTAAAGTGTGTACATACATTTAATTCATATATTCATATATTTTCATAGTCTTAAGAATTATTAATTTAAGAGTTTTTCTAAGCACCAAGAGTCTGCTGCTTTTAGCCGTCTGATCGATGATTTAAGCTGTGACACCAGGTGAATGCTAGTAACTAGATGCCAGGACATGCAACCAAAAGCATCCTGGACTGAGCCACTTGGTGCAATATCTTCCATTACTGATTATTAGCAACCAGACTGAATAGTCCTTGTTCAGTACCATTAATTCTTTTTCAGTCTACTGCAGCACCTGCTTTTCCTACAATGGAGCACAGACAAAAGATAAGGAAGAACTAGTAAACATAATGTGATGCTATCATGTTGTTATTTCAAGGCCACAGTCCAAGTGCTGTGTTCACCAACCTGTACAGGGGGAAAAACACTGCTAGATCTCTTTTTTTAGCATGTTGAATATTTCCGATGGAACAGTTTTCTGATGAAGCGTGGTTGGAAAAACAAAAACATGTCTGACAGAGAGGCAGCGAGTGCTTGTCTCAGTTTCTTAGCCTGTTTTAGGTCTGACAGAGCTAATGTTGAGTGACTGCTCTGCTGCTGGCAGCCTGCTCTCTTGGAGCAGGTAGACCAGGAGATGAACGCAGGTAGAGTAAACATGCACAACTGGTCAGACAGAGCATGAGAGAGATGGAACAAATAGCCCCACGTGCACACATCATGCAGGCAAACCCATACCCCCCGCCTTCAACTAAAAGTGACCTAGCTGTACATCCAGTGTCCGTAAATCTCAAAGTAGACAAGCAGTCCTCCTGGCAATGACGTGGCTCTGACAGAGCGGATGTGAAGTGACGGGGTTACTGCTAGCAGCCTGCTCTCCTGGAGCAGGTAAACCAGGTAGAGTGAACATGCACAGCTGGTTTCACAGAGCTGAAGAGAAGGATGAAACACACACATACAAGGGGAAAACAGAGAGGAACACAAAAAGCCACTCTAATAAATGTTGACATGCATCCACACAACTGTAGGGGGTTATACAGAGAGGTAAAGGGAAAGACATAGGGATGTAATCATAAAGATGGACAGCTGGACATCTGCTTTTATAGTGGTGGAAAGTTAAGATGAACTGGTTTTATTTATGGTGAAAATTAAAAAGGACACTAGCACAATGTTCGGGAATTTTTAGTGCTTCTCACTAATAGAGGTATACAGGTGAGAGGACAGGCTGACATGACAGGAGAAGCAAGCTGACAGCTTTGGCTCAGATGGATAAATAAGCCAACATGAAGGTAATGAGGTTGGTTGGTGCGTGGGTAGAATCCGCAGCCTCAACTTCAGTCAGACGGAGACTATTAGTCCCTGGTCATGGCCCAGCCTGTCAGTTGTGATAGCAGCAGGTAGAAGGTTGAGACTGTGGCACACCAGCTGTGGCCCACTGGTAGCCTCTCCTCCTCCGTCCCTCCACCATCTCTGCCACACAAACACATGCTAAACAGGCCACTGTCTCCGCTGCCCCCCACATTCAGCTGCAAATGAGCCCGCTTTGGGCCCCATCCACGTTTGATGTCATGAATAATGAGAATGAATTTTCATTTGCGCAGGTTTCTGAAAACTAACACCCATTGTTTAGGTCCATCATATCAAGCAGTCAGGTCTGTGAGCTCTAGAGTCTATTCATGTCCAAGTTACAAACACATACAATTCAAATCCACACATTAACAGACAGATTTTTGTGAAATGATACAGTGATTTTGAGGCTGTAGCCCAATAAACAGTGACTTTCCGAAGATTTGGTACATTCAGTATCTCAGCATGTGAAGCATCCATCTGGGGTAGACATACAGACCTCCTGGCAATGATGGACATCTGACAAAATGGACATGAAGTGGTGCTTCTCCTGCTGGCAGACACACCAGGAAAACATGAAGCTCACAAAAGCACACAAAAAAGCACATCTGGCTTCATGCTAGTTCAGAAGACTCACACGTTGAATGCTGGATGAAAAAATATGATGGAGTATGACCCAAATTAAGACCTTTGTCTCATGTCAGTCCACTCACACTCTGTCCACCAATATTTTCTACCTTGTTCTATTGTTCACCATCTGGTTTGAAGGCAAAAATAGAAAAACACATCAACAAGCATGAGCAAACAACAAGCACACACCCACAGGGCTGTGGGATGGAGGTTGTGGAAAATACAGAGCACATTATTTCAGGTGCAATGAGACTAGCCTCTCGTGGGATATTGCATCTCCATGCACTTACTGTAAGTAACCAGATTGATGTGGATTACTGTAGTAATCTGTTTTCAACAAATGTGGTCTTCATAAACATGGTGTTGAAAGATATGATGTTCCAGATTTCCAGTTTTTAGAAGCGTGTTGGTGTAGGACACTTTAAGTGATTGTTTGACATATTGGGAGATACACTTTTTCTAGAGCTAGATGCGAAGATTGATACCACTCACGTATGCCTGTTAAATACTAAGCTGGAGCCACGAGACAGTTAGCTTGGCTAAGCCTAAAGCCTGGAAATGGGGGAAACAGCTTGCCTGGCTCTGTCCTAATGTAAAAACAAATATCTCTTCCAGCACCTCTAAGACTACGTTCACACTGCAGGCCTTAATGGTCAATTCTGATTATTGACAGAGACGCCGCACGTTGTGATACAGAAGTAAACAAGGAGCCACAGAGGTTAGCTCCGGTTAGCTCATACTTGCTAACCCTGACGATTTTCACGAGAGACTCACGTTTTTCATTGTCCTGTCACGGGTCACATCAAGTGTGCACAACTCTCTGTTGTTTTCATTACGGTATATGTCAATGTACAACACAACTGCCCAACAACTCACTCCCTTTCTCTTTCTTTCTCTACTGTTTCCGCACAGACAAGTACCGTGCACATAACTCAAAAAAAAGCTCATGACCTGCTGGATTCCAGGTGAAAGAAGGGGAATTTGTGAGCAGATGATAGCAAGGTAGAGAAGAAGGTGAGTGACATGTTTTAATTATGGCTTTTGTCTTCAGCAGAACTGTAATAACAGCTGCTCTATTGACATCAAAGTCACCTCAATTCCAACCCGAATGTCCAGACTCAGATTGCAATTAAAAAGATCTGATTTGTATCAGATTTGTACCAACAAAAGTGGCCTAAACCTTTTTAAACTGAGCTAGGCTGGCTGTTTCCCCACTTCTAGTCTTCACGCTAACATAAGCTAAGCTGAGCTAAGCTAAGATTAGTGTCTCTTGCAGTGCTCGCAGTGGGCCAGTACAAATTACCAGCACTTTTTAGCACGTTTTACTCTTTGGTGTACCTTGACTTTTTCTTGCACCCCAGCACTTCTCACAAGCTGGTCTTTTCTGCCCTCTCAGTATCAGGTTCTCTGGGCGATTCATAATTAGCCTAAATAAACATTATTAGCCTTCCCATTCTCGCCTCTATGGTTCTCGCATGCCTGCTTTTCTCTGTTGGCAGCTAGTTTTGGTAACATTACAGAAACCTTACCAAGCTTGGATCCAAAAGGGCACAAAGAGAACACGAACAGAGTCAGACACGACAGAACATCAGAAGTAAAATTCTACCCTACCAGGTGTTGATCGTTTGTGTGACACACTAAAAATATTTTTCTACTTTTAGAGAAAGTATCCAAGGATTTTGTCGGGAACACAACAAACTTAGGGCTTCCCGGCCTGGTGATTTCATCGCCCCTCTATCGGATGCCTTTTGTTGAATTGTTAACTGATCAATCACAACGTGGATGGGACGGGACATTAAAAAAAGATTAACTGCTACAGTAACCCTTCAAATGTTGAACTCATTGCTATGCATGAATGGTTGTGATTATTGATGAGAGAACAAATTAGAGACTAACTACCAAGATAGACCAGGGAGTGGGTGATGGGCGGATGCTGTCACTTATTTTTTACCACTTAAAGTACTTAGCTTTGGCTGTAGCTTACGAACGTCTATTTATCCTCTCATTCACCTCAAGGACTTATCTCACCTCATTCAAGGGAAGATAATAAGCCTACACAAAGCGTTTCATCCTTGTACTGACTGAAAAACTTAATTCAGAAGTCTGCTTTAACATTACATAGAAACTATTCAGTAGAGAGATGGAGTACTGTGTAGCTGTGGAGCAGAGTGAGAGAAACAAGTTCGAGGCAGTAAAAGTAGCAGGTCTAGCCCTCATCGACTTACTGGCGGGTTAAAAGTTGGATATAATTGTAGCCCACAGGCTGCTACAAGCTACTATCGACAGGCTACTTACACTAGTCTATAACAGAGAAACAGTTAGCCGGTCAACTTATCATCCTTGATGACAATGCTGAGGTGACTCAGACATGGCATTCAAACTCACGTGTTTGGTACATGACATTTTAGAAAGATGTAATCAGCACTAAAAAAAACAAATAAGCTCAGAAAGCTCTTTATCTTTCAGTTGTGTCTGTAGCTAAAGATGTGTTGAATGTGGTCCATTGATTTCCTCATTACGCTCAGCCTACTAAACAACCAGGCGACTGCTAATGCACTAGTCATTACCATTCAACGTCCTGGACAGGGTCTCTGCAGGCAAACCTTTCTCCACAATCCCCACTATTGACTGCTGCGTTACTGCTGTGTGGTAAGTTTATGTTAAAGAATGGAAATCAAATTCATCACTTTTCTTCAATGCAAACACTTTAATAGTTAATTCGTAAAATGTCTTGGAGATTGCTGGGTGGACATTGATGGTACATACATTCACAGACAGACAGCACAGCCTCACAGAGCCACTAACATGACTGCAGACTCCTAGTTTTGTTCTTGTCCAAAGACATGCAGGTTATGTGTATTCATTAATTAATTTAAAAATAAAATGTCTTTGAATGTAAATGAGTGTAAATGTGTTGTCTGTATTTGACAGCCCAGTCAAAGGTTCAACAAGGCTGCAATGAATTAAATTATAGTGTTTCTAACTTTTATTCCAATGCAACTGATGTAAATATACACAGTCAAAAATGTAATCAAATATGTTACCTCAATCTCCCACGTATTTGTCTATAATAACTTGTGGTGGGCAAGGGTGTGTGTGCTTATAGGAACTGTCTTTCACATCCTCAAGGGACAATCATTACCAAACACTACAAAGGCTAACTATTTAAACCCTTGCTTCTATTGAAAGCCACTTCATACCAACTGAAGAAGAGAACTAAAAAAAGAAAGAAATGGAGGAAAAAAGGAGACAAAAGCCGAGATAGACTCTGAGAGAACGTGGAGGATAGAGAAAGAGGACGGGAACGAAGGAGAGACGGAAAGAGCGAGACATGTATAGAGAAAGAGATGGAGAAGAGGAGGCTCTTTTGGGGTGCAGCGGGCTGTGAGACAGGTCCATTCACTCTGAGCTAAACACTGTGTCCCACTGTGCATCAGTGCTCTCACCCAGGCAGCCAACACTGTGGCCACAGACTCAAAGTTAACCAGTCAACTCCATTACAGTGCAGGGGGCGTGTACAGACCTGCCACACCAAAGGGATCACGCCGGCCGGCCAAGAATATTAATTGCTTTTAAATGAAATGGAAGTCTCTTTATTGGGTGTCTGGTGTTGGTTTGTTATCTGTGGGGCTGAAAAGGCCTCACTGCTCTTTGGTCTCGCCGCCTTTGAAAGAGAAACTGACTCTGGATGAGGTCATTGATCAGCGGGGGCTGTATACTCCCAGTGGGTTTTTGTGTGTCCTGCCCCTTTAACTACCGCTATTGTACTCTGCCCATTCAATGCTCAATGCACTGCGGCCAATAAACATATTTGTTAATGATGCTTCCTACCAAGTGTAGATTCATTCCAAAGTATTTTTACACACCATGGCCCATGATTTGTTTGATAAAAATGCAATATTTAGGAACAGGTGACCATTGCAGCACTGTAATGCGGTTCTTAGTGTTATACCCCTCCCACGTAAGACATGTAAATGATTACAATTTGAAATTCAGTACTTTACTAATCCACTAACAGAGATTGGGGTCAGCTTGTTCACTGTCTTACACAGAATTTAATGAAGCCTTGATATCAGTTTTGTCTCGCTGTGTTCAGTTGACAAAATATGCTGGTACATGTTAGCTTGAGGTGCGGGGAGGCTATTAGCGAGAGACTCTTGATGGACAGATTCGACACAGACAGGACATGGTATCGGTAAGATGATTTTTGGCAGCCGTGCTAGCTTGTCTTCTTATACTGTAGAAGAAGCTAGTGAAAAAGTACATAACACAAATGTAATATAAAAGCTAGCACAGCCAATAGTGGTTATTGCTCAACACTGCTGATGCTCAGTATGTGCACCAATATAAATTCATCATTATCTGAACACTGCATGACATGCCACATTATGATATTTTACAGATCATAAAAAATTAACACTATCCCGTCACAACAGATAGCCTAACAAAACAAATGTGAGCGCCGCGTACCTCACACTAGACTTTATTATTTTGTCACGTAGGTAATTCCTGACCGCCTGGCTGTGACTGAATGCATTTCCACCTGTGAGCCCTGTCAGGACAACAATGGCTGCTGTAGCTCAAATCATGTACAGTGTGTCCACCTCCCTGGTCCCTACTGAGCTCTGTGTCTGGGGCCTAGCAGGCTAGCAGAGGGAGAGGATAGAGGACATTATCTATAATTCCCTGCGCCGTCTCTCTCTCAAAAGGGGCCCGGGCACCAAACAAAGCCCTGCTGCTAGACAGCTCTGGAGATGAAGACGAAGCTGAGGTTTCACATCCCCATGAATAAGGTTAGATATTAATCCAGCTAAGAGAAGAAAAACATGCTACAGGTTGCTTTCTCAGCTTCCTTTGTGGGAGTATTTCTTTGTGTTGCTCTCTGTCTGCCTTGTGAATAGGACCCCCTCCTCCTTCTTACTATGTCCATTGAAAAAATTGGCTTCTAAATACAAGCTATTAGAATATTTGTGTAGATGAGTAATAAGTTATTAGTTGCAATTACTGGTCATCTATTAGTCTGGTATAATAGACTGATTAGGCAGCGGGCCTTTTAACTTCTGAAGAAGTAATTTGGAAGACAGCCTACCTTGGACAAGGCAAAGAAAGGCTTCCTTTATTCAGGCCATATCTGGCTATTGTACTAACAGACATGTTATAATGGGATTACTAGCGACTACAGTGGACTGACAAAATCAATGGCGAACGCATCATTTTGTATAATTCACAGGTACTGGAGATGAGAAGAGATCTTGGCTAGTGAGAGGGCACTTCAAACAAGATGAATAGGAGAGTGGTATATGCATTATACAACCTATATTTAATGTAATTTACTGCATATGGGAAATGGTGGTGGGACATTTTACTCCCTCAATGTTTATTCAAGGTGACTTCAACACATTTTGGCTTTTTGAAGCCTTGCTTGCCACAAAATGTTACATTTCGGCCTGTTTGACAGTGACCTGTGTTTGACCTCGGAGAAATTGGAAGCATAGCCTCCTCTGTACAGGTAGTACTGGTCCTTTATCAAGGATGATCACAAAACCTCCATTCATATTTTGTCTGAGTTTTCCAAGGACACCCCATTGTTGTCAAACACATGCCTTTCTGAAATTCTTTCATAATAAAGAACAATGGCAGCCCGTGTGATCATAGTGCTCGGACTACTTCTGTTTTCATACATTCATTTCTCTTTGTCTTGCATTCTCCAATATCTTCAATCCAAGGGGAGTAAATCTTCGCCGCTGCGTTAACCCAACTGTTTGCACACATTGCACACAAACGTAAATGAGAAAAAGCTCACCCAAAGGTGAGGGCAACTGTGTGAGAGAAAACCTGCACTAACATAATTTGTCATAGACTTGACCTAAAGGGAATCAGAAGTACAAAATGAGGGTTGTCCCTGAACATAGCATGACCAGGCCTTCCCTGTTTAAGGCTGTGGTGCACCACACAGATGAACAGAGGAGGTTCATGCCTCTTCTCCCTTCAGTAACTGGCTCAAGTTGTGCTCCATGCCTACTCACCAGCGGCCACAGATGGAGCACAGTGTTGACACTGGGCCAAATAACCCAGAACAATATCATCTTTCCATCGGTGGCAGACAAGACAAGTGTATTGCTTTCTTTCCTACCCACTTGTCTTCTCTCTTTATACCTCTGCTTCTTCCCCGCCTGTTGTTTATTCTAATGTGGTCCGGATGGAGCAGCTGGTGGTGACATGGGGTTGATTATGCTGTTCCCACAGTGACATATTCAAAGGCGGCTGACGGAGGCACCATTGTTGTCACTGATCTGTGTATGACAGCCCTGCCTGTTGCACCAGCTCCACACTGGCGATCTCATGGTGAGAGGGGAGCAGGGCTTGCGTGCAGGGATGTGTACAGTACATGCCAGGGTTGGACCAATATGGGCTTTTGAAGTGAAACCCCAATACCAGGACGATTGCTATGAGTCTGCTGATTATCAGTGTTTTTGTGGCAGTAAATGTCCCTGATTACCAGCAGCATTTTATCATCGCATCAAGCATCAAGGTAAACCACACCTCTCCGAAGAAACACAGGATGAAGTTATTATAGGGTGAGCAGCTTTTTAAGGCCAGATGTCTAACTGTCTATCTGCTAAATGTCTAACTCAAGAGAACGGAAAATTTAACAATTGTGTCTGTTAATGAAGGAATTTCTCACAAAAACTTTGGTCAACTAAAAAAAATCATTTAAAAAAAGGTTCTTTTTTACTGGTTTCTTTTATATGTAGTGGCTCAATTATAGGTGTTACTTAAACCACTATTAATATAAGGTATCCAAAACAACATTATAACCATTTGTCCCAGTTCTTTTTACCAAATAAAATAAATAAATTATATAATATAATAATACTTTTTAATAAAGGTTTACAACAAAAAATACTACCAAATTCACATTATTTCATTCTCTTGTTGTCACCCATCAAGAAGTAAATCGGTTGAATCTCTTTAGTAGCTTTTCTGAAGCTTTTATCACATTACATGATCATCACTCATTGGTAATTTGAACATCAATAATTCCATGACAACTGGCAAACACAATCTGCTGATGAAGATCAGGTTTGATTGAAAGTTGCAGAACAGTTACTAAATGGATGCTGAGGTGCTATTGTTTTGTTAAGAGGTTGAAGCTAAAATTTACATTATCTTCTCCTGTGCCCTGAGCTGTACAAAAGTAGCTTTAGTAACTAGTGGTCACAACCTTAGTAGTTTAGTTCCCCATTATGACCCTCTCAGAGATAAAAGGCCCAATTATTAAAAACTAAAATTTCTTCCATTTAAGTGGCAGATTTTTCTAAATTTGACTCTCTTCTTGACAAAAATACAAATTCTTATCTATTTAAGGGAAGAGATTGGATAATTAATTTTCACGACGTGTGATCTAAATGCCCCTTTCCGCATGGACATGTTCACAAATAAATCCTGTCCCTTGTGTTACATGAAATGACAGTAAAAAACAACAACAATCAGGTACACAAAAAACATGTAGCCTAGTGAAGATTTTACAGTGGAGACTTTCTGTCACAGAGGAACCTCAGTTGCTTATCAGACTGTTTCCATGCAAATTATGCACACACAGTGCATACGCTTACACTGACCCAGCAACTGTTGTCTGTTGAAAGGCATATAGGACAATACCGTGCACACAAGCAAAGAAGAATAGTGCAGCTAGTCACTCAGTCAGTCCAGCTACTTCATCACAAGGCCCAGTTTGCATCATTTGGTCGGTAATTGCTGCCCACAAGTGAGCCACTCCACATGAATGGAAGTGCAGTAAAGCGTCAGCGGCCATGATCAGGGTCTGCTCCCAGGTAATAGACCCACCCCTCCCCCCGGCTCCAGCCCTGAATCCCTCTCCCAGGCTGCGTCTCCTGTTGAATGAGAGGATAAAAGTAGCGAGGGTGAGGCAAAGGGCTTTTGCAGAAAGGGGAGGAAGGGGGTGATATAGGCAGTCCATAATTACCTGTAATGAGACTTTTGTCTTGGAGCATTACAGGGATGTTCTTGAAGTCACCCCGGAGGTGGTTTTCAGATGGAGGAAGAGCCGCACACACCTCAAGTCCTCTCATTTCCCATCTCATCCATATGTGCAGTAATAAGTAATTACTGAAGTCTCATTGAAGTCCAGGTAGAGTGTTCTTCCTCTCTCGCTCAAGGTAGATGAATACCCGCCACTCACCTATTACACAAAGTGACACTCCTGGAGATCCGACGTGTCATCTCAATCTTCCTCTTCAGCTCTACTCGTTCCTCTCCACCACCCCCCTCAGTTTGAGAAAACAGCTGGCACCCTTTGATGTCTGACTGGCCTCGCACTGGCTCACCTTCACTGCTGCATCTGACAGGGTATCTATTCATGCTATTTTCAGGACACTGAAATCATTTTCTATATGGCACCATGCTGCAAATACCGATCATGGGCTTCCTGCACTGCTTCCTGACACCGAAAAATTGATAACTTTCACCCAGAGACCAAAATAACAGAAAGATTTATTTTTCCATATCCGCCAAAATGATCAACATATTTTTTAGGGAGAGATGAATCCACCATAATCATCTCTGCATCACCAGGTGAAACTTCCACTTGGTTTCCATTTGTTCAACATTTTTGTGGTCATCATTTGCATTGTTTGATGCAACATTGGAATAATGTCCATCGTAACAAGAAACAAGCAGTTACATAATAAGGCAAGTTATAATCAAGCCCAAAATTTAGCAAGATTGACTAAAGTCGTACCAAACTATCAGGTAAAAAAAGCTGAATAATAGTCATACAACTTTCTTGGCTACTTGAATGTCAGTTAATTATGTTGAACTTGAGCTAGGTTTATGCTTGATTCAGTGTCCTGGCGTAAGTGTGCGTCATCCAAAAATAATGTCATGATGTATTTTGCATCATATCAGAGAGGCGCAATGAATTACACCTCTGAATTTTAGCAACTATGCACAAGCTGCGTTTTTAGTGTAAAGCATTCAAAATAGTTACTGGATGTAACTCCAGTTCTATGAGTACATGCCCTGTAACTGACTTCACTGTTGGTTTGTCATATAACATATAATATTTTTTTTCATTTTTTGATTTGCGTACATTGTTTTTGTTTTTTTAGCCATTAACAGATAAATGCATCCTGTGCATTGAGGAGCTGTAGGGCAGCACATGTAGCCATGTCCTTCTGGTAAAGACTCATTGACTTCTAGCTTCCTCACAGACTGTTAGGGTCAGGGACCACCAAATGACCCTAAATTGAATGGAGAAACTACACAAATGCAATGTTTGGCCGTGTGTCTATTTACTATAGTTGCCAGGCAGCACGTGTAACCATATTGGATAATGGTGTTCTTGCTCACACCTTGCTTAATCTTAGAATATTTTGTTTGGACACCCCTCTGGCGTTTCATAGCAACACAAGTTGCCTGAAAGTTTAGAAGAGGTAGGTCAAAAGAAAGGCCTAACATAATTTCCAAACATTTGATCTACTTACCTAACCTTTGTTTTGGTTATGAAATCCCTCATCAAATCTGCAAAAACATTATCAACATATGAAAGATCAGCTGTGGTTTTTGACCTTATCACTAAGACTCTATGGTGAGCAAGAAATTAACCTAAAGGTCAGCAATGCAAAAACGTTTGTGGACCTCATTCCTAAACCACCATATTTGGAGGTGACAGCAAATATTATTGCACGTGCAATATGTGTGAGCGGCCCACACATCCTCATCAGGTGAGAAAAATGTTTAGTAAAGTGGTGCTTTGGCCACAAGTCAAAAAAGGGAATGCTGGAAAGTATACCTCTGCGCTCTGAGATCTTGGGATCAAGAAAATAAAGAAAATCTTCTGTTCTTTTAAATGACACTGTGAGTTCTAGGATATGCTTCAAAAGCATTAACATGTCCTATGTTTGACCATTCTCTGGGAAGACCAATCATGAGTGAAAAATGATTTCGTTTTCATGCCTGTTACCGCCAACTGTAATGGTATGGTCTAAAGATGATTGGTTCTGTTCAGGGACACAAGGGGGATGTATTTCCTGGAGATCAAATCAATAATGCACAATGACATCTTAATGGGGATTAAACCTTTCAAGATGTCATGAATTATGTCCGGTGGAAACCCAGTGACAGTGTGGAAATGTAACTTACTCATTCATCATACGGTTCTGTGCTCGAATGCTGCTGACCAGACCTCTTTTAGCCGATTATCACCCCTCTTTGTCCAACACATTCTCACTGCGACACTTGGTCAAGACCCCTTGGGATCTCTTTTTAACGCTCTGGGTACCCCTCTAGCGTCATTTTTTGACATTTACTGCTCCACAGTCAAGTTAGCAACGGTTAGCAACAATAAATATTCAACATCCAGATAAACTTTCAAAATAAAATGTTAAAATGCCATTTTGAAACCCACATTGTTAAGTTGGTTAGGCTTAGGCACAAAAAGTACTTTGTTAGGGTTAGGAAAAGATCACAGTTTGGGTTAAAATAACTACATACGTCAGTTAACATGTAAGGTATGTAACGTTCACTTGTTTAAGGTACGCACTTTACGTAACCTAGAAAAATACAAATATTTAATGTTCATTTTTTGTTTTACACGGGAAACTAACACCGGTCTCCTGGTTGAAAGTCTGGTTTCTATGTGAAGGGTTGGGAGTGAGAACGGGTTGCTTCGCCATGCAGAATCGACAAGGCTGCTGCACTGTGAAACTATCCTGGAAACCTGGAAGAATGAGCACCAAGGTTCTTGGCTGACTCATAGTTCAGTTCCTTTCACACACTTGCAACTACTCAACATAGACACTGTGTTTTTCAAGAGTCACCAGGTCTTGAACCAGTGGGTCAAAGTTATCTGTGTAGCCATATAGTTCTGGGTAAAATTGCTAGCTGAATAGAGTGTAGAGAGGAGCGACGTTTTGAGGGAAAATTGGAACAAACCCAATAAATACTGCACAGTTTGTGTATCTTTTTTGACGTTCCCATAGGACTGTCAAACTCATCGATGTAAAGGCCAAGCACAATCCTTACGGTCCTAGTCTGTAAAAAAGTCAGCCCTGGTGAATAGTTTTTGTAACATTTTCACAATTGACACACACAAGTTGTTTGTCAAGCTTGTATTCAACTGGCATGACCACTGGAAATTCCTTCTGAAAATATGATGCACTTTTACTGGCTGTAGAGAGTGACTTGCCAGCATCAGTCATTTTCAAGAATGGGTTATTCTCTTTGACAGCATTCAGTCTCTCTCCCATCTGAACCATTGTCACTGGCAACATGTCCGCTGAGAATTAGCTGAATGGCATTACTCAAAAGGTGTGTGTGTGTAATTTTCCCTGCGTATGAAGAAGGCACAAAGCTTGCCATTTGAAATACATGTAATGCCAAAACAAGCCACATGAGACCCCCACAGACATTCTTAGTATGGGCCCCCCAGGTATATTAATGGCCGCCAAAGTAAGCTGTATTTGGCGACCCATTTTTGAACTTTGCAGAGAAGCAAAGAGATTAGTTATCTGGTATTATGTTAGACACGAACACAGTGAATATTTTACAAGCAAGGCTAGGCAAAGCAACAGTCCACTCACAGTGCTGATGCGACTTTATAAAACACACACCTGACGAAGGAAGTCAACAGAGCAGACAGATACAGAGAGACACAGCGAGCGGTGTGTGCGCAGTAAATGACAGAGGTGCATGTATGTGCATGTGTGAAAGAAACAGGAATGAGGTAATGTATTCTTTCAAATAACATTTTGTTTTGGATTTGTTTGACAGAGAGAAGGTCCTGTAATGTGTAGTTTTACAGAAAATGTCAATGTTTTATTAGGAACTTACAATTGAATGGGTCACAGGAACAAGAGAACAGAACAGTCAATGCATATGCTCGTGCTAATGGGGATCAAAATAAAGAAACAAGAGAGAATTTTAAAGAAAGTAAATTAAACAAAACTTACAAAAATTGTGTATGTTGTCAATTCTCGGAAAGAAATAAAATCAGAATCAGCATGTCAGACTTTGTAAAATCGGAATCGGCCAAGAAAACTGCAAAACTGCAATCAGGCTACAAGCAACAGGCAAACAAAACACAATATTTAGTTAGATTCCAAGCTTTACCCCCTGCTTATCTTCACATAACTTCGATGAGCAACTCTTTTTTCCTGCTTTGCACGTCTTTAGTGGGCAAATGTGCATGTGTAATTGTTGAGTGCTGCCGAGTACTGTTGAGTTCTCTGGGTTTTGCGAGTGGCTCCTCCTCACTCATACTTTAAATTAAAGGTTACTTAAAGCCGATTAATTTAATTGCTTTCCTGGACAAAGTAAGCAGAAATTAGTTATAGTCACAATTTTAAAGTGATATATTACATTTTACAGTGATGTGTTCCACAGCTAATTGCTTACTTTGACTGTCAGCCTTTTGGTGTTGGACAGGTCTAAAAAATTAAATGCCCTGCACCTTTCCCAATTGGCTGTCTGAAGCTGGCTCCAAATAGACCCCCCATGGTACAATGCCCAACTTTACAGCAGAAATAAACATGTTTTCAGCCTAGTACAAAAAACAGCTTTGTCCTCCATAGCTCCTGAAACCTGTGCGGGAGTTTTTATATAACTCACCCATTTAAATTGTATTAAGGCTTAAAGTTATGCATAGATAAGGGCATTGACAGGTGGGTGCCGTCACATGTGGCTAGCCGAAGCAACCAGGCTTCATTTGGCCCGCCTCATCTTGACTGATGCTTCATCACCTCTTCACCCATTTTTGGATAAGCTAGAGTTAGGCTTGTTAGATGGTGATGGCCAGAGCCACCACACTGAGCTTCACATTCGCTCTTTAGAAATGGGTGACATCACATATACTACGTCCATGTTTCATGTACTCTGGTATATCCGTGCTTTTCAACCCTGAAAACAGCTTCCTGGGTGTTATTTAGAGCTTTGGGGAACTGCAGAGCTTCTACTACTATGTGCAATGTGAATGGGGTGGCCGTTCACATTGGACATAGTAGTTTAATTCATTTATAATAAAAATAATGTGATTAGTGCAGCTTTTAAAAATATGAAGAACATCTTAATTACATGCGGTACTTGTCTGTTAGGGTTTCTCAAGATTGCAAATTAAATATTCAGAATGCAAAACATTATATTTTTATACTGAGCCCTGAAGTGTCAAGAGCTCATTTCCCCTCTCTTGCTTTCTCGCACAACACTTCAATTTGTTTTCAAGGCCTCCAGTTCTTAAATACCATCAACCATGAACACTGTTATTAAATCAGCACCACGCAGAATTCAACTAAGATAAACTGGAACATTTTGAACGTGATAGAAAGAATGGCATAATTTGACCTGCTAGGAAAGTCACACACTTGCAGCTGCAATGAAAAAACTTGAGAGGCATTTGAAGAAGAAACACAAGAGCGATGACAAGGTCCCCACTGGTGACCTCGTCATCGCTCTTGTTCTCCTTAATTAGCTCTCAAGTGGGGTTTTAAATTGAGGCACTTTGAATGTATATCTGGGTTTGTGTGTGCGCGTGTGTGGTTTGAGTTTTTGAGACTTCTACCAGACTTTTTGTTGTCATATGACCCTTGGTGACCGCACGTGCTTAGACTCACACACACACACACACACACACACACACACACACACACACAGATGCACACACTCTCACACAAACAAACAAAACAGCTGTGCGGGTGGGCCTTGTCATTAGTCCTGCTTGTTTTTCTTTTGATTGAGGGAAGTTGCATTGCAGTGCAGCTCTCAATGCGCATTTGAGAGCGAGTGTGTGTGCCATGTGGATCCGTTCTCAGTGTCCACTCGGCACTGGGACTAATTTGCATTCCTTTGTGTATGAATAAAGGACACCTATTCTGGGGACAGAGTTTACCAGCTGCCATCCAGGACTAGTCCTTATTAGAGCCCTGCTGTTGCTCTGAGAACGGCAGCACATGTTCAACACACGCTGCCGCTCACACACAAACACACACACACTCAAGGGCACACGCACCCTCACAGTCATAATCTATTCATACACTAATGAAAACACACTAACACAGACGTACGAAAACACTCTTTGCATTGAGAAACTTGCAGAAGGTTTGAGCAGCTATTACCAACACCAGTGGTGATACTCTGTAGTTATCAATGAAAGGTCAAAGGTCACATACACATTCTTTTAGATAAATCTTATGTAATACAATGGCTATTTGTGTTTATAACCACATAACTGATGTAGGTTTAGAGCAGGATAACCTATACAACTCAGATTTAGGATCTCACCGCCTGCTAACTGGTGACTAAACTCTCATGCATACAGGATTTATGTTTCTAAGTGAAGTGGGGTGATCTGCGCTGGTCAGTCAGGAAGATGTTGGTATTCAGTTGGTGCCAATTTGAACAAAACAGGGCCTAAAAGTATGCTGAATTAGCTATTAGGAGTTTGTATACCTATTTGTTAAAGCAACTATCACTGGATTACTTTACTGATCCAGAAGGAAAGTGCAGTGTCTGTTTTCTTTGCTTTCTCAGTGGATTTTTGGATGTTTATTTACGATGGACATCAGAAATAATGATATCCTTGGGCAGTCACACTGAATAAAATGTGTTTCACGTCCTTGTGTTCAGATCTTAGATGAGATGGAGTGTTTTTAAGTTTACAGAATGTTTAAATGCAGTGAGGAACTGTGGGGAAAAAGACATTTTCAACCATAGGTTCATGGTGGTAATTTCGATGCATGAAAATACAAACATCATGTGCAACCAGTGTGAATAAATGCGTACTCAAGAAGGTCCCAGCCATGCACTGCAGTACACGAGTCGCACGTGTTGTCATTTTGAGAGGGTCACCTAATGCTTCACCCACATAAATTCATTGTCATGACACAGAGTCAGAAAATCAAAGAACATGGTGCACAAGGGAAAAACAAGGAGCCAGGAACAATTCCAATGACATAATTTAATTTACAATTGCTTCCATAGCTCAATATTGTTTTTGTTTTTTTAAAAAAGCTTTCAGGTCATGAAACAGATGTTTCTCTTCTTTGTCTATTTTATCACAGCACCAACATGTTTATCCCATGTTTAGTCGTGAAAGTGCAAAACCTCTACTGGCACTGGGGCTGGGACTTTGTGGCGCTATTGTCTTCTCTGATCACATGGGATGTTGAAAACTCACATCTAACTACATCATTTCAGTAGGTGTACTTTTTCCACAAAGAGGGTTAGCTGCACAGTTCAGACTATGGCTACATATCTGAAGCCCCAAATATAATAAACATGTTGTTATATGATGCTTTAACAGCCATCTCAGTTTTCTGGTGGGAGCTTAGCAGTTATTTCACTTGATAATAAAAATGAAACAGATATTATTTTTTAATGCATTTCTATGTTATTTCCAAGGTTAAGATGTTCATCTCGAACTACCTTCAGAAAAAGTAAAAATGTAAGCATTGTCCCAATCCCCTATTACATACAAATAAGTTTTGAGCAGGTACAGTAGCACATTTACTCTGGAATAATGACACAATGTCAGTATGCTTACTAAATTCATTTTATTTTTGTGTGTGGTGTAAATGGCCAGCAATGCAAAGCACAATAGAAACAGAGCCACGGTTTAAAAACAAACTGTGGACAATGATTACAAATTCTTTGGCCTACCAGTGCGTCTACAGTGAAAACTTTTCGTGTGAAAAGCCTGTTTATTTGTGCTTCTTTAAAAAGCTTGGACAGAATATCCGGAAAACCCTGACTGCCTTGACATTTCTGCCTGGGACAGACCTTGCTGATGCAGTATAACCACTTTTTTTCCTCCCACACTACCTTGTGTCTTGTTGCTGTGCTTAGTCTTGCCATGGTGTATGACTTTTGACAGTAAAATGTATTCAGCAGCCTCACCTTGTTGGCTGAGTTTGGCTGTTCCTCACCTTGTTGCATTCCTCCCTTTTCCCTCTTTCTGTTTTTATTAACTGTGTTTCAAACTACTATTTTGAATTGGTGATCAATAGAACCTTTTGTATGTTTGTATGCCCACAAAAATGCAGTTTTGAAGCCAAAACACCAAATAGTTATTTGATTTAGATTTTTCTTGTCTTAACTCACTGTATTTTGTTAATTGATAAATATAATCTATTAACATTTCCATTTTTGAAAGCATTCTTACTTTACAGCATTTTTTCCACACTAGCCTTAAACTATTGCACAGTAGCCTACTGTGCATACTATATATACATATATATGTGTACATTTAAATGGTTTTTCAAATTTAAAACCTTGTTTCTTGTCAGTACAGTACAATATTTCTTTCACACTAGGATGACACAATTAGGCTGACTACATAGTGAATGCTTTATAGCACTGAAGTTGTATGGAGTGCTGAAGCCACAGCAAACCAGAGCATAAGAGAGGAGTGTAATTGCAACACAAAGTTTTTTAAGGGAAATGTACTATTACACATAGCATGTTTAACTCTTAATTGCCAGTAGTGATTAACAGTAGCACATTTCTGATGTGTTTGTGTTATGAAGAGCTGCAGTAGGAGGTCTATCAGTGGCACTTGATGTCACTCCTCTGAATGTGAATGACTATTTGATTAGGGGATGATTTGGGGTTTGAAAGGAGAAACAAATTGTTCAATTTGGGCTAATTAGAACAGAAGATGTAGACAGTGACCA
Organism: Lepomis gibbosus; assembly: GCA_029875015.1. Classification (NCBI taxonomy): domain Eukaryota; kingdom Metazoa; phylum Chordata; class Actinopteri; order Centrarchiformes; family Centrarchidae; genus Lepomis; species Lepomis gibbosus. The sequence continues at coordinate 15,644 of JAPMOB010212224.1, read as the reverse complement.
GCTCGGCCTTGGCTTGAATACCTAATTACAGAGTGGGAAAATTATCCAGCTCACTCTCCGAAAATTACTGTCAGGTTTAACAAACAGACTCTCACCCTGACCATCTGAGGGCACAGAATCTCAATTTGTACATTTTATGCTGCAGATATAAACCATACCTGTGTGTGTGTGTGTGTGTGTGTGTGTGTGTGTGAAGTGGTTGCAGATATTCGGGTCCATCTAATGTGTTTTTCAGCCAATATTATTCCACTATTGTTTGAGTTATCTTTACTCCTTTCTTTTCACCAGTTCTCCTTTATCTATTTTGCATTAATTGCATGTCTCTTAATTGTTCATCTGTTAAATTGAGAGTTAGTATGGCTCACAACAAGTGAGGAATGACAATGGCACTTCAGAAATGTGGCAAACAAGCTAACACTCGAGTACACTTCAGCGCGGTGACAAAGTGCAGTTTTTAGTGCTTAATCAAAAATCATTTTAAAGATAAAAGATATGCTAATTGTGTTTGTTATTACACTCTAAACAATTGTTTTTTTTAATACAGTCCATGGTTTAAACACGCTGGTCACAGAAAAGGGGAAGATAAATGAATGACAGCAAACTTGGAATAGAAAAAGCAAAAAAAGCATAAATTTTAAGTACTAGATGCTACAGTGATAGCGCCTTTGGTCTGTTTTTTTTATCTCCAGTTTGACTTCCTGAGAAAACACTGCGAATCTTTGTTGCAAAGGATAGATGTGGTTGAGACGCAGTGTTGTATAGTCATCAAAGAAAATCAAAAGCTTTTCCAAATCCCCCAAACCTGCAGCACCGCAAATTGTTCATGCATCCCTCCAGCACAACATCTCTGAAGGTCAAGAGGTCTGAAGCTACATGGATGTTTCCCCATGTTTTCTGTGCAAGACAAGGAACATGACTGGCAGCTTGAAGCTTTCCCTGCAATATCAAACATAAAACATCAAATAAAAGAATCAAAATTTGTCTTGATAGGAAGAATCAAGAAAGCGATAATTACCTTGTGGCAACGCCACTGCTGCAAAAGATTAATTGGAATCCTTCAATCCAGATTCATTTAATTAAAGAGGATCTTTAAACCTATTCGTCAATTCACAAGCTGAAGGTGGCACGGGACTGCACAGTAAATAGGCTGTTTCCTCTCCTCTGAACTTTTTTGTTTTTTTCACCATTACTCCGATTGTGGGATACTCATAACTGAGAGAGGGGCTATGTGATGGAGTACGACCGCTGTCACAATACAGGCAACAGAAAGGCTTGGTGAAAAATGTAATTTTCCCTCCTCTGTGGAGCAGCAGCATCGGGGGTGGGGGTGGGGGGAAGAAACCCGGCAGAATTATTTGCCTGCAACTACTAGAGCTTGTGGTAATTACTATAATGATGTCTCCAAGTCAAGGCACAGCCAGTGCCGCAATCACACAGAAGCTGATCAGAAAATAAAAATTTCAGGGGGCACACAAGGCAGCTACAGTCATCTCATTAATGCATGCTAAATAAGGAGAAATGACAGAAGGATCCATCCTGGCCTGTCACAAATATGAAGTGAGCTATATTCTCATTGTATGGATATAAATGATGTTGAGGTTTGTAGATAGTTACGTGTTGAAAAAATGAACATTTAATGTCTTCTTATCGGGATAGAACAATTACAGAAAATACATTTGAAAAGTTAAATGAAAACATAAAACGTGAAAGTGAGGCTATATGGTGGATTGTAAAAAAATCCTCTCACAGTGGGGTTTTGGACTTGACTGACACCTAGGTCTGTATTTCTGTGGCTGTTCCTCTATTTTTAGATTATGTTTGACTACCTATATACAAAATAAATAAATAGATGCAATTTTTACTTTTTCCTCACCAGAACTGTGCTCCTGACATACGTAACCAGTTGATTACAAACATGTCTGAAAAATCCTGGAGTTCCTATCTCTATTTGTCTTTTTTTTTTGTTTCTCATTTTTCTTGCACTTTAACTTTCTGTGTTTCTTTAGGGTGAGCATTTTACGTGCTTGAATTGATTACGCTCTCATGTGTCAGTTAGATGTCAGATGACTGTCAGTAAAGATAGCTGTAAGCTAGCTTCAAACTAATGTCAACTGTCAACTGAAAATGTTAAGTATCCTTCTATGTTAAAGTAATTAAAAACAGATAAGTGGGTCACCAAGCAACATATTAATGTACAAATGGCTTCATGACTATGCCTTCACTCAGAGTTTATAAAAGGTATGTTAATTCTAAAAATATAGCTTGGCTAATGGTAATGCTAGCAAACATTAGATATACTTGGAGCTAATTGCTCTGTTGGTTATCCTTCATGTTCAGTTCAATTTTATTTAAATAGAGTCAAATCACCTGAGATGTACTGGCGACCTGTCCAGGGTGTACCCAATGTCAGCTGGGATAGGCTTTAGCCCCCCGCGAGCCTATATGCAGGATAAGCGCTTGACGATGGATGGATGGATAGTGCAAAATCACAACAACAGTTATCTCAGCAGTTACTAACATTACATTGTGTAACATCACACAAATGATTAAAGACTATGTTATTAGAATTAGGTGTATTTAGCTAACGCTTGTATGTGCAAACATACAATGTGTGAAATGAGGAAGGATATGTAAACAAGACAGTAACTTTCCAAGTAATGAATGTTTCAGTTTTTCTGTGTAACAGCGTCCTTTTCCATTTCCCAGTAAAACAATAAAATTACAAACATGCTATGTATCTTTTACCCCTGCATATGGAAGCCCAGCAACTCTACACCAACAATCATCATCATACCACGGACGGGCTTATTATTACATCCAATAAAGACCTTACGATATAAAATAATCTTCAAATCCCCCCCTACAACATTTATAAAGCACCCTCTGAGAAACAAGTGGGTGAGTTGTTGTGTAGTATCTGGAATTTTGGGATGGTGAAGATGCACAAGTTGTAACATGCAGAAACTGCTTCTCTAAGGAATACTACAGTGCATAGGAAACAGCAAACAACACTTTGCGGGCAAAAACAATTTCTTTGTGACTGTGCGACTGGCCCAAGAAGACGTGGTGGACATGCAGGGAGGGTATAGGTTGCTGATGTGCACAGATGTTCCCCCTCATATCCACAAGCGTGTGAGCACAGTCACTGGTTCGCCCTCGCCTGGCGCCCGCTTATGCAGCTTGCCTCTTGGTCCCTCCACATTACACGCGGCCCTGTTTGATTCTGATGGGTCCTGAAAGCCAAGAGACATACGTGGCTGTAACAACATCAATGCGCTTCGCCAGGTTTTCAAGTCAGGGACATGTCTTACTATAATTACTACCTATGTATTATTTATTTTGCTCCAGAGAGACAAATCGTCATGGTGCTCTCTGGACAGTTTTGTGTTTTCCTCTCCTCCCTCCGTTGCTCCCTCCTTCCTGTCCTCCTTTCCAGTCCTGGGAGAGGAGAGAAGACCACAGTTTGGGAAGAGGGCAAGGGCGGGGGCACAATGGTGGGGGCAGCAGTGATCTGCAAATCATTTATTTACGTTTGGCATCTGCATAATGAGGCAGGGAGCCAATGGCAACCCTGGCTGGCTGGAGACAGGGTGGCATGCCTTCAGTTTTAATGGGCACACTGAGGAAACTTCCAATCCTTCTTGACATTTCTCATAGCGAAATAAACGTGCTCTGGGTCAGAGTGTCTATTAGGAAGATAAGAGACGAACAAGTCAATTATACTTCAATGACTGCATAGCCAGGGGACCTCATTAACATGATCAGGGAGGTCCATGCTGCAGCAGCCCTCTCCTGTGTGTAGCTCCTGATTAAGTTGTGGAAGAATGACATGGCCCTTTTTTTATGCCTTATGTAAAAAAAAAAGAGGAAAAAAACCCTCAAAGACGTAAATATATTCAAACATACATAAACAAGTACAAACACACACATACAGATGCACACACAGCGGCACACACGCACGCAGCAGACATCGCCAGGATGCAGTGTCTGGCCAGCCAGCCAGAAATTGTTGACACATTCAAAAAAGTGAGAGGCACACTCCGTCAGGGTTTGTGGGGAGGTTTTATCTGCTGATAGGGTCATGGAAGTGGATGCTTTGGGAAAACATTTGTGGCAGGGGATGTTGTGAGCTGTCATGCACAGCCTGGACTCGTGGCCTTGGGTTGCAAGTAGAGGGTGGGTGGGGGGTGATGCAGCAGGAGAGCGGGCGGGGCACGGGCTGAAGCTGAAGCGCGGGTCTAAAAAAGCAGAGCCTGGGGTTTGGTGGGCGGAGTGGTGCATGT
>JAPMOB010212224.1:0-11338 GCA_029875015.1 Lepomis gibbosus | reverse complement strand
GTGCTGGCTTGTTTTCTCAGTGAGGACACTGCGATCTGTTGACGTTGATGGGATGAGTGCAGACAGGGTACAGGAAGCGTTGGCTTGTCTTTTCTAGTGCTTGCATAGTGTGCATCATATCCAGCCACTCCTCGGCTAAGGCTCTAATTAATTAATTTGAGTGCCTATCTGGATCACTGGGAATTGATCAGCAGTCATCTTATCAGCAAGAAAAGTGTTAGCTACTACTTTTGACTGGAAGAAAAACATTTATTCATCCGACACTTGTACTCTTAAATTATTTCAACCATTACTTTGCTTCTTGAAAGCTGTTTCATGCCTTCTATTTGGTTCGAAAACAGATTAAAAGCAGTACATATGAGTAGTTGTAGACATTGTATTTGAAAGAGGAAAATAATTTTGGGAAACACTGGCCAGGATTTCAGCAGTGTTAAACACTGGCTGTGTCAACTAGTAAAGTAAAGTCTCACAAAGTGCTTCTCCATAAAAAGACGTAAGAAAAAGGCATACTATAAAATTAATGAGTAAAATAGAGATACAAGTGACTAAAAATAGCAGGAGCTGAAACTCCTTTTCTAAATACTACATGCTATTGACATCCTTCTCAGGATGAAATTCTCCTTTACAGCTGGACATAAAAACACTATGCTTTGATTAGCTGTATTAAAGAAACTGAACTAATTTCTATTACCTGACCATTTGACCATCCTTACCACAATCAAGCTTGTTTGCTGTAATTTCTGGGTGATCTCTGGTTTGCATGTGTGGCCATGAAGAAGAGAGGAGAAGAGACTGTAACAAGCCTTTGTCCACAGGCACACCAAGCACGCACAAAGGCTTCCCACTGGGAAAGGTCCCGGACATATCTGCTCACATACCTCCATTATTGCTCTCTGAAACATGAATGATTTGATTATTTGATGACAGCTTATTTCTTAAATCTGTTGCGGCACCATATGTGTCTAATATGCGGCTTGCCCGCCATATGAATGCCTTGCCCTGGGGTCTGTGAGAGGCCAGTGCAGTTTTCAAACCTGGAGGGAGGATTGGCTTGTGAACTCAGACAGGCATACTGCGCTGTGCAAAAGTGCATCGGACTGGATTCAAGTGCATGTTCAAGGAAACATCTTCCTAGTGCCCTCTCTCTTTTTTTATTATGAGTTAATAATGCTGCTTAAGGCTATAAGCTCTGTTTTTGACAATCTTGGCCTCAGCAAACTAACTAAATCAAGCAGAATAAAGCTATGGAAAGCCTCTCTTTCATTATTTCCATTACCTTCCTGGGGAAGTATTCTTGTTATCATAATTGGTTCCCCAGTCTTTTCCCTCGCAGGAATTTTAAAACACGACAATGCTTCGCCATTCGAACTAACTTGAACCAGCTTTGCAACCTGTGTCTCGTCACTCTAATTGGTTCTTCAGTTGATGTGACTGGGAGACAGTTATGCCCTGATGATAAACCATGGCATACTGTCCATACTATTCGCACAGAGTCCAAATTAATTGAATTAATTCCCACTTCTTAAAGAATCATCCCAAGCCAAGGAGTTCATTTTCTTATATTTCACAAAGAAATGTCTCAATGTTGTGTTTTAATTTAGTGAAACTGTGCATTATTTCTGATTTGTTTAATTGCAAGAAAATTATTTCTTCTTCTTTTAATGAAGAACCATTATACAATTTCTGAAAATCAAAAGACAAAATGTTATATGCCACCATGTACTGTAACTGAGGTTGCCCACCCCCCAAAAATATTTGCCATATTTTTACATGTTAACCAAAAAGAAAAGGTTTTGCAAAATACTTGTCAAAATGAGAGAATAATTTTAAAATCTATTTGCCATTACATTAGTATTAATCCTGCACTATTTACTTTGAATAAAATCTAATAAAATCAGAATAATGTGCTTCAGCCATTACAAAATTGTTCTTTTGAACACTGTGTCAACACTCAAATGTTAGTGTAGTTTGTGCTTTGCCTCTGGGACTTTCAGAGCCGCGGTGGTGCAGCTGGAGGTTGCAAAGGTCAGGACCCCTGAGAGTTGTTCACTTTAACGAGGGCACCGTGATGAGCGTCCGTCACCACATCCCCACTCTCATTCACACTTTGGATAAGAAAGAACCTGACAGCTCACAATTAGAAATCACTTGACTGGGGTGCCGCTGCTGAGCGAACTATGGAGTTGATGGTGTGTTGCTGAGCTCCGCAGAACGTCCACATAAAATATGATTATTTTGGCAAGAATATTCAGTGGCGATTGAGCTTTGAGTTGCGTTGCACTTGGAAACTTGCTCACCATTCATTGAATAAGTTGAAAATCCTTGTATAATAATGATGTCATATTCACGAGCAAATGATCAGTAATTTAATATGTATTTTATTTGTATCATTTTTTTTTGACTGGAGCTTGTATATCTTTTTACTTGATGACTTTGTTGTAAATAATTTAATAATACTGTTACTCTTATGAATAATGTTGCTGTACATGTAATGCTTTGTTTGCACCTTGCACTTTGTGCTGTTTCATATCTTGGCCAGGACATCCTTGTAAAAGAGATTAAAAATCTCAATGGATTTCTTTCCTGGTAAAATAAAGGTAAAATACATAAAAGTAGCCTTGGGGTTGGGTTTGTAAATAAAAAATGAACTGTAAATACAGTTTTTCAAAAGAAATCTCTAAACTGCAGGGGTATCAAATGACATATCAAAACAAATACAGAATCTTACTGAACTGGAAACTGAAAGGATTGGCACCAAATAAAGCAAATGACCTCAGGAGCAGTCAGAGTCATGTAAACACACTCATCCCCATTGAAGCGTGACATACAGCAGAGGGCATTGTATAGTGGTATGGACAAATTGCCTTAAGAATTAAGAAAATGCAAGGCAAATGGGCTGTTTTGATTATTTTTTTTGCTCTCTCAAAGAACTTTCCCAACAATTGGTACTGGCCTTGCTAATTCTCCACTTCTGAATAAAATCAATTCATGTGCTATGACGGAGGTCACACTGTGGTCTTGGGATTACAAGTCTTCTTTTCTCTACCTGCATATAGAGCTCACCAACACTTCAAGGTTTGTGCCACAACAACATTTCCAGATGAGAAAACTTCAACAATGGTATTTCAGATACTTTTGAACATATAGTCAAAAAATTTAGTGGTTAACTTGGCAGTGTTTCCAACAAATTTAGTTTGGAGGTGTCATAAAGGTGAGAAGTGCCAGAAATAAATTGTGAGACTGTGTAAACATTGGGCATGTGATAGTCTTTGGGGGCTGCTCTTGTAGCCAGCAGGATTGTTCTTGGCCTTTTGGTCTTCTCTGCCACGTTAAATCACACGTCTCTTCAAATACTTAGACCTGAACTTTCAACATTCAACCGGGGGACAGAATAACCTCTTTAACTGATATACCATACATCCCCAAACCTTTAAATTTGGAGGAAGGAGGAAAGTGGTAAACTGTTGTAAATAAAAGAAGAAAAGGCTATACAGCACAGAAGGAAGGATTTATCTTTTCGGCGTTGCTGGTGTCATACTGAATGTCACTGCTCTCTCAGATCTCTGCTGAAGAGCTAACACTGTGCCCTAACAAGACGTCCCGTTATGGTTGACTTCCTTCTTCTCAGGTCTTCTCATCAAAGCGGAAGAAGAAGACAGAATGTATTCAGTTTAAATGTGATAAGGAAACACAGCACTTTATCTGTCTGCTTGTTTATTTGACATGTGAGAGGTGAACACGCGGGGAAAGAAAGAAAACTCAGATGTACAAAACAACAAAATCACCAGCAGGAATTAATACACTGCCTTTTTTGACACAGGCTTTCATTTGGATCATTGGCTTGTCTGTGACTATTTAACATTGCTTATTACTGTGGGGAACTGAAGCATTTAACATTCATCCCTTTAATAACCTCTGAGCCATACGAAAGCTGTTACGTTTGGAACAGAGCACAGCACGAGTGCCACTGTGCTCTCACGGCAGGTTGTTCTACTCTGCCTATCCATGCAGAAATAGATGACACAAAGACTTTATTAGGCTTGTATTTTGAAGCTCAAAAATTGCTAGTTCAGGAGGTTTATGTCCTTTTATTTTTATATGAACCATTAGCATTTCTGTGCGGTAAAAAGACAACTGCATGACTTAGCTCACAGGCTCCACCTTGTAATAGCCCTAATTTAATAGGTATATGTATTCAAAATGTTGATTATTGTTTCAAATGTATGTTGACTTAAAGCTACAATGCTAAGCTACAATATAGCTACTTTAAAATGGACATACCTAACATCACCATATTTTAAATCATACATCATACATCATACATAATCATACGTACTTATTTCAGGCCATAATACATTTGATTTATGCACTGTGGTAACGATAGATGATGGAAAAATAAACAGGACCAGTAGAACCTCATCCATTTGTTGGACAAGCAACAACATTAGCAAGCTCTTCATGACTGACTGATGGGATGCACTCTGAACAATCTCTGTGACACTCAATTGGAGCCAGCTAGTCAAGCTGAATTCTGGGAAAATGTGTATGACGTGTATGAAATGATGCACAAGACATCTAGAATATTTTCATTTGATGGAATGTTGCATCTATAAAAAATGCTTTTTTTTTCTTTAAAAAAAAATAAAAAATTCACTTAGTGTAAAGTTTATACACACTTTATATAGCTGGAGTTGGAATAGGTTGATACAAATAAAGAAATGTTAAAGTGTCAGAGTGAAATGAAGGGCTTTTTTCAACCACAAATCTACTAATGGAGAAACAAGTCAACAGCCACCCTTGCAGCTTTATGAGGCCTCCGCTTCCTCCCACTGTACAAAAATAAAGTCAAAATATCCCAGATTCGGGCGGCACCATCCTCACTGGTGATGTAATTTGGAGCCAGAGTCCGAGCAGTAGTGATCAGGGTTGGAGATGCAGTGTTGAGACGTGAAACCCACTTTTATACCATCAATTAAATTATATTATAATTATAAGCAAAGTTATCAGAAAAATGAACACTTGAACATCCATCAATGTAATATGAAAATAACAGAAACCAAGCGTTGATTAGTCCACTAACATGTATGGGTTTACGGTCTATGCTGGAGCCAGCCAGCCACCAGGGGACGATCAAATCTTTTGGCTTCACTTTTGGGGAGTTTTCATGGTGCTTTGAGCTGAATACTAATGTCAGAATAACGTGACAATACTAACAGGCTCATGTTTAGCAGTATTTACCATGTTCGCCATCTTAGTATAGCATGTTAGCATGCTAACATTTGCTAATTGGCACTAAACACAAAGGACAGCTGAGGCTGATTAAAAATAACAATTTGTTACAACTACTTCTTTTATTTCTTGTCTCAGTTGACCCACCGCTCAATTGTTTTTATTATGTGACCTAATTAAGCTAATTAAGCACCTTAATTTAAGCATGTGATGCCACTAAGGTGCTGGAGAATTAAAGGTAAGTTGAATTATCGCTCCATGTATGTGTGTGTCGATTGCAAGATGGTGAGAAGTCTGCCCCCTGCACAATGCACTGCTCCTAAATATCCATTTGGCCCCTGAAGGCTATAACAGGTCACAGTGTCAAAATGCTCATTTGAAGATTAGGGCCTGCTAGAATGTTCACACTTCCCCACATGCTGGCTAATTGACCATAATTGTCAAATGAACTGGTCAGTAATTTAATTTTAATTATTCACTTTTTCCCCCCATTCTTCCACTTTCCTCCATATTGTTAGATATAAAGACAAGGCCTGTATGGAGTGTCATGTTCAATAAAATGGGGTGGGATGGGACCCAATTACTATCATAAGCTGAACCCTCAAACAGAAAAGAAAAATACAAAACTAACGGGGACATCTCCTCAGGACATAATTTAATCTGATTACATCAGCTTTAATTTGAGCAATGTTGCCTGCTGGGCATGAGTTTGTCTTGAAGGCATACATGTTAAACTAAGAAAAGGCTTAAATAACTACACATCCCCTTATCCTAAATTATTCACCTGTAAATGTCCTTGTGTCAGCATGAGTTCTGCAATGTTGTACATTAAAAAACAGCAATAGTTGAAATAAAATAAGTAAAGGACCACTTTGCTCAAATCACAAAACAGAATGTATTTCCCCATTCCCCACCATCTGTATCCAGACCAATGCAGATCTCTCTATTTACCAGTGTTTTGGGATACACAGCTCTGACTTCTGCATCTGCGGCCCGTAGACTGTCCTGAGTAATGCTGCAGAAACAATACATTTCCCTTCAGTGTATTGGTGTGGCAGCAGAGGTCTCTCAAAACCTGGGAAAATTTAATTTAAACTAATCACACGGTCAGACACCCAGAGTAATTGAGAAAATCTTTTAATTTGGGTGAATTTATATTTACCTAAGTACTATTACTTAACTGAAAATGTTAAAAATTGAGATTCTAAAAATATTCAACATAATATGATTTATGTATACAATATTATCTTATGTGGCAATACATCTGCACAACACAAACAGGAATAATGCACATGTAAATATCTGCCACATTGTTCTTTCTCTGACAATAGTTGTATTATTTTTCCCTATTCTTTTATTATTCTTATATCACTTGCATTTATTTATTCCATATTTATATATTTATTTATGTGAACTGACTGTGTCATGTTTGTCTACGCGTAGCACATTAACACCAAAGCAAATTCCTTGTATGTGTAAAACACTACTTAGCAACAAAGCTCCATCTGATTCTGATTTACTACACAGAAAAATAAAAATATGAACTCAAATAATCAACAGAAAGATGGTTGTTACTGTAAGTGCTTAATATATCCATCTATCCATTAATTTTATCCATCATCTATACTCCACTGCAACTCAAAGTGAATTTCTTCGGTAAGTAGAACAGTTTCTACTTACTTTACAAATTATGCATTTTTACATTTGTCACATATACATATATACAGCAAAATTCATTCTCTGCATTTAACCCATCCCTGAATGGAGCAGTGACCAGCCGCTGTGCAGCACCCGGAGACCAGCTCCAGACTGAATGCAGTGTCTGGTCAATGGCACTGACTGAAGAACCTAACATGTTTTTGTTTTGTTTTTTTGATGGTGGAGGAAACCGGAGCACCCAGAGGAAACCCATAATACTTTTGGTCCGTTTATATAATAACCTTTACTTTTAATAGAGTGCTTTACACTGTGGTACCTGCTACTTTTACTTTAAAGTAAAGAATCACAATATTTCCACCACTTACAAACACCAGGGAGAGCAGCATACAAACTGCACACACAGTGGACAAAGGCTAAGACTCAAAACCAGTCCTTGTTATTTGTGCATGCTAACATCACCTAAACATGTGCACATGCTTTACCATACATGCTGAAAGGTCTTCTTCTTAAAGCCAAACAGTTCTAGTCAATGGTCAGTCTAAAAGGGTGGGGTCTGAATGAATGGTGTACTTCCAGGCCTGAAGACTCTTCTCATCTCCTAACCCTCCCACCTCTCTCTCGCTCTGTCACTCTGATAGTCTATAGCTCTTCTCTTACTTAGTCTTACGAGTTTCACTGTGCTATGGACCTTCGGATCGCATTACCCAAGGCTAGTCCAGACTCTCAAAATTGCAACCTTATGATCCTCCAGGCCAAACTTAATGGGACACCAGAGTCCCAACCCGCCCCAACCAGCCCAGTGGATTAGTGCTACTCGGATGTGATCACATCCAGGCCCATCACAGAGGCCCCTCAGACCAACTAACTGCAAATCTGAGGCGGCACCTCTGGGCCCAAGACCTGCCTGAGTTTACCCATTAGCCTCAGGTCATGTGGCCTCACTGACCAGCCTTGGTGCCCCCGGGGAACTGAAACAGCAGCAGCAGAGAGGGAGAGGGAGGTTGACCGACCCAGAAAGACCAGCATGGTCAGACACATGATGGTCACATGATGACCCCTCCCCATTTTCAAAGAACATCTGGAGGGTATCGCCGCTGGCAGCAAGAGGCGTGTCTTTAGTGGGGCTGATCAGCACAGGAAGGGGAAAGAATGACAGAGAGAAAAGAGAAATAGACAGACAGTAAAAGAGTGAGTGAGAGAGATACAGTATCTCACAAAAGCGAGTATGCCTCTCACATTTTTGTGAATATTTGATTACTTTTCATGTGACAACACTGAAGAATGACACTTTGCTACAATGTAAAGTAGTTAGTGTACAGCTTGTATAACAGTGTAAATTTGCTGTCCCCTCAAAATAACACATCACACAGCCATGAATGTCTAAATCGCTGGCAACAAAAGTGAGTACACCCCTAAGTGAAAATGTCCAAATTGGGCCCAATTAGCCATTTTCCCTCCCGGGTGTCATGTGAATCGTTAGTGTTACAAGGTCTCAGGTGTGAATGTGGAGCAGGTGTGTTAAATATGGAGTAATCGCTCTCACTCCCTCTCATACTGGTCACTGGAAGTTCAACATGGCACCTCTCTGAAAAAAAAGAATGGTTGTTGTCCCAGAAGGAAGCCTCTTCTAAAGATGATGCACAAGAAAGCGCACAAACAGTTTGCTGAAGACAAGCAGACTTAGCACATGGATTACTGGAACTATTTCCTGTGGTCCAAAGAGTCCAAGATAAACTTGGTTCAGATGGTATCAAGCGTGTGTAGCAGCAACCAGGTGAGGAGTACAAAGACAAGTGTGTCACGCCCACAGTCAAGCATGGTCGTGGGAGTGTCATGGTCTGGGGCTACATGAGTGCTGCTGGCACTTTTTGTAAACTTTTTTCCTTATTTTGACATGGGACACTACATCTTTATCATTAGGAGTTGGCCAAAAAGGCTAATTTCCATCTGTGGTCAAGCAATAGTTAAAAAGCACAGAGTAAAAGCATTGAAAATATGCAGATACAAACAGACAGTCTGTGCTACATAAAGACTAGAGACAAGAAAAACAGCTCTTATGACACACAAAATCAACAACAACATGACAACAGTCAACACATATCATGACAAAGCAATATTAGGCCTGGTCAAGTGTAAATATTACATACAGAGCCAATGACAAGCAGGAGCAGCTCTTACACCAGACATAATAATGAAAATAAGACAACAATCAAAAACATGAAAACAGTAGTTCGGCTAAATCAGCATTAAGCTAGTTAGCCGGACATGCTAATGATTGCTGTTAATGTTGGAGCAGATAAACAGTGTTTAATACACTCCTTACTCTTTTGTTCTTGTGTTATTGGTTTCAGAAAGGAAGCGTATATTTCTCAGGATATTGCAACTGGAGAGCATCTCCTCAGTAGGTGAATAACCAGGTCTTTCAAATTCCATACCCCAAGTTAATAACACACTTTCATTTATAATGAGATAACCTTGATGGCATCGCCAGTTAAGAGAGATCCACAGAAGACAGGACACAACTGAGGAGCATTTACTGTGATGAGTTAACTGTGGAGTGTCTCTTTAATGAGAAGATGCAGCAGTGTGTGACCACACTCTAGTTTGTCTTTACAATACAGTAAATATACTATATGTGTACTATATGTATTCTACATGTCCATGATCATAACACCAAGCTGAATCCACCACAGCCAGATATGCCAGGGAACAGAATTTAATAGGGACATGTCCTTACCAATATCCAGAGACTACTGAATTGTCCCTAGCAATAACTTTAATCAAAACAGTTAAATATAACCACTGCTGTCCGTCAGCTTCTGGTCATTGTATTTGGTACACACTTTGTTAACAGCTCTAGTTTATACTACAGTCCAATAAAAAAAAATAAAGTTTTGAAAGATATTGTCCTCCCCAATATGTCTTACAGTGGTTCGGTCCATTGCCTACAATGTTCAGACCCTCAGACTCTCTCTAAAAACTCACTGGCAGACTTTTTTTTGTCCCCAGGAACACAACAGTGACATGAAATATCTGATATGTATGATTTCTAGCACATGAGCAGAGTTAGATAATTGTAGCTTTGACCATGTTTATTTTCATCTTTGTTTCACCAGTTTTTTTGTCTGAACGTCTGTTGTCCGTTTCGCTGATCTTCAGGACCACCTGTCTGTGAAGCTGAACGACAGCATCAGTGAGACACCACAATAACCAGCCTCTGAGTTTGAATACAGCCTCACTGTACAAACAAGGGCCAGTAAGAACAAGCGTGGCAGCCACTTGGTGAGCGAGAAGAAAGATACATGGAGACAGGGAGGGAGACATGGCTGAGGCTCTTTATTGCGCATGAGAGCAAACAGAGGCAGAAATCTGAGCCTAATCGCAAAACCCACTTAAAGAACAGCGTCAAAAGAATTAGGTCCATAACATCAGATTTCAGTGTAATGGAAGCCAACATGTTGACAGGGAACTAGTGAATTTGTGGTGGGCATGCAGCGGCTGAGATATCTGGCAAAACTTGTATGTTGACTAGTCTTTTATCTGATTGGATTACTGTTACTTAAACCACATGCAGTCAAGTGTGAGTAATGCAAAGCTCTTCTTTTTTTTTTTTAGATTCACTCCTCTCATTTTGTTTACGATCCTGGTGGTGATGGATGGATGTGGATTCACTGACCTATATGAAAGACATTTCCACACTAGTGTATGTCATTTGAAGGACATGTAGGCCTCATTTGGAACATAAGATTATATCTCTGATTTCAGTGCCTGGAGGCTCATATGAGGGGCACATTGGTACCAATCAACATCAGGGTTAAATGCATTAGGGAGTCGATGCATAACATTTTAAAAGCTAGCAAAAAGCTATTCATCATCTGATTCTGTATTTCTGATGTCTAAACATTGCCGTACAGTGATCTAAAGGTAGTGGTGTCAATATTTTTTTCAAACAACCTCCATTTTGGAAATAGTATTGATTAGAGCACCTGCAGTTTCAGAACCAGTCGAAAATAAAAAATAAAAATCTCACAATATGTGTGAGGTTACACTCGATACACTCACTACTGCAACCTTTTATTTGCAACACACTCCCACCATTCAACACATAAAGCTTTTCCTTTTAAAAACCCACCTCCCTATTCATCAGCTTCGTCATTGTGAGACAACATGGTGATGCTAGACTGTGTTTTCAATTGGGTCGCTCGCTGTTTACAGGTATTGTGCTCAGGGCTGTTGGGCCAGCGTAGCCTGGCCTCCAGGCCATTGTGCCTGCCGACAATAGATAATGAGCTGCCCACCCATATGCAGCCAGCAGAAGACGGACACACTCATATATGCGCACACACACACACACACACACACACACACACACACACACACACACACACAGGCACACAGAAATAGACATCTTCACTCACATGCTCCTTGCCCGTTCTGGTGATACGGTGCT
>JAPMOB010212218.1:0-18106 GCA_029875015.1 Lepomis gibbosus | reverse complement strand
TCAATTTTAAACGATAATACTAACCGCCAGGACGTTTTATCGTGGTTTATCGTGAAACCGGTAATCGTCCCATCCCTACAATGGGGATTAATTATTGTAGAGATACATTTTTACATGAATTTTAGTATTTGGTTTGAAGCTTTTTTTGAATCCTTTCATGATAAAAATAGCATTTGTTTTAACTCTGGAATCTCCAAAACTTCCCAACAGATTACATCATTCAGTCAGCGTGAGCGGGAGGATGGAGAGATTGTTGAAACGTTAAACTTGATGAGGATGATGAGAGAATCAGACATGATAGACTGAGTCTTTAGTTCTGGTTCAGCACTGTGTGGGTCTGCTTTGAGCGGCCATGATGGTCGGCTGTTGTGGGTCTGACTTTCTGGCAGTTTTACTCCAGAATACTTGGTACAAAAGTTGTCGTGTTGTACGGGGAACTAGTGTAATTTGATTTATCATCTACAGAAACGCTGATTTGACGACAAACGAGGACTGTGACCTCTGTGTCATGTGATCTGCAGCCACACTTTCTGCAGGGGTTGAACAGTCACATTACAGCCTACGGCAATGTTCAAACCGCAGGAGGCGTAATACTTGTTAAAATATCATTTTAAAGTTACGGCCTAGACATCAAGTTTTAGAAACTTTAGAAAACATATTTGTTTGGTGCAGATCCAGAAAAATAATAATCAGGCCACAATTAATAAGATGCTTTGTAATTAAAATAAGAAGAATGATGAAAAAAATNCCCCAGCATCGTCATTTCCCAGTATCGGTCACAATAATCCCAATTAGATATTTTATTAAAATCATTCAGCCACACTTTCTGCTTTCAATTGAAAAAGAAAAGAATGAAAGCACCGATCAGATCAGTGTTTGCTCTCTATTTCACACAATCATTAAATCAATGCACTGCTAATTTTCACTCACGCAGTAAAATCCACCTCAGAAGGGAGGAGGTTTGTCGTGTGAATGTCTAAACAGATAAATGTCTAAAACTGTAAAGATAAAACACAAAAGTCAAACATGAACAATCCTGTAATGATGCTGAGGTCACTTTAACAGGGTTACACCCAAAACATGTTGTGCCATAAATGTAAAATCACTGTGGAGCATCATAACCAACCTAATCTAAAGGTTGTAGTTCCTCCCCAGCAGACTGATCTTTGGCTGTTGTTTAATTATTATCTGCTCCAGCTTTCCAACTATTTGTTCAGAGATAAGGTGAAAATAACGGCCCAATGTGATGTGACATTACAAATTTGTCATAGTGTCATTTGTCTAATTTCTTGGGGGGTCGACCATGACCACAACCAAAAAATTCATCTGAGGCTCAAATAAAACTGGGAAAACACTGAAATGTTAAGCTGTTCTAAACACAAAAAAATGTTGCTTTACCTCCGCTGCTACAACTCTCATAGGGCAAACACTGCAGATTTCACACAAACAAACAAACTGCTGCTCTTCAGCGTTTCACTCATCTGTGTGAGAAAAATAATAAAAGGAAAAAGGGGTTTGATCAAAGAGTCTGATGATGTGTGTGTGTTGGGATGCAACAGTTAATTGAATACTCAATTAATTGTTGCACACTATTTTCTGGCCTTTTATTGTGGCCAGCCTGAGGTCTTTTATTGTGGCCAACCTGAGGCCTTTTGTTGTGGCCAGCCTGAGGCCTTTTATTGTGGCCAGCTGAAAGCCTTTTATTGTGGCCAGCCTAAGGCCTTTTGTTGTGGCCAGCCTGAGGTCTTTTGTTGTGGCCAGCCTAAGGCCTTTTGTTGTGGCCAGCTGAAAGCCTTTTATTGTGGCCAGCCTGAGGCCCACCTGTGCAATCCCCATGCTGTCTGATCAGCATCTTGATATGTCACACCTGTGAGGTGGATGGATTATCTCTGCAAAGGAGAAGTGCTCACTAACACAGATTTTGACAGACAACAATATTTGAGAGAAACAGGCCTTTTGTGTCCATAGAGAAAGTCTTAGATCTTTGAGTTCAGCTCATGATGAGTGGGGGCAAAAACAAAAGTGTTGCCTTTATAATTTTTAGTGTATTAAATAGTATACGTGGCAGTCAGCTTTGATATTGTGGTGTGTTGTGTCACCACAAATAAATCAATTAATGAGGAACATCAGTGAGTTAGTTAAAATCGCCTTAATATAGTCGATAAGCGGACCACTAACCAATCAGAACAACCCTACCGATTATCCTCCAGCGCTCGGCCAGATGAGCAGCTGATGCAATGAAAGGTTTTTAACGTCTACCTGTTCAGCTGCTCCTGTCCACACAGACCGGAAATGAATAATGTGGCACTTTCCATTTTTCTCCGCCCGCAGTCAGAAATCTGAAGCAGCTGAACGGCGAGAGCGGAGAAACACTCGGACGCCTCTCCATCCATCATCCTCCAAAGAAACTGAACGTGTCCACCAGCAGAGGAAACTGTATTTAAGAACAATTCTGAGGTATTTTATTCTACATCTCATCTTGTACACGACCTGCACACAGCTGCTAACCTCAGCTTTAGCTAAACTAAGTAGTGCACAGTAGAAACCATGTCGTCGTATCTGCTGGTACTGACGAGCGTACGGCGTCGCTGCAGAACAAACCTCCTTACTGCAAAATTGTATGGCAATATCCACATCGCAGGAGCCGCAAGTTTTAGATGAAGGTCCTGCTCTCAGGTCAGAAAACACGTCTGTTACAGAGTAGAGATGCACCTACCGAGCCGCCGGGGACCGGGACAGGCCAGATTCTTAATCTGCCAAACGGCGTCTGCATCTCTAGTGCAGAACCAGACATATTATAAAGGAAACTTTGGGTTTTGCATCAGTCCTCTGGGCAGCACACTGCTACTTTTTCCCTGTATGGACCGAATGGTTGGATGATCCAGATTAAAGCCGGTCTCCGTCGGTCTCCTCGCGGCTCTGCGGGGGTTCATTTAATGATTTACACTAACAGAACCTCCTCCTCTTCGTCCTTTGTCTGTCTCCACAGTGAGCAGACGTGGGGCTGAAAGCGTAGCCTAGTTTTTGATAATGCGAAGGGCCCCCCCACAAAGCGACCTCTGACCCGAGCGTGTCGGGGCCGCGGCCTCATTAGCTCATTCTCCCGTCTCTCTGAAGACGCTCCGCTGGTGTGACCCCACCTTAATGGATCTCGCCTCCTGCAGGAAGCACAGCCAGCTAGGTAGCAGCAAGATGCTAACACACAGCTAATTACAGCTGGGAGAATTCATCCATTAGTCGGCAACTATTAAATTAATCGGCAACTATTATAATATCTCATCGATTAATCGGTTTAAATAGTGAGCGTCTTTAGGTTTTGACAAAACAAGACCTTTGAGGACGTCCTCTTGGGAAACGCTGATCGGCCAAACTACTGATCGATTAATCCAGAAAATGAATCCACAGCTACTCAGCCAGGCATTTATACTTGTGCATCGGTGTCTCCGTCGTTCTGCAATTACACCGCCAAACGCCAGTTGGCCACCGAGTTGACTTTTGCCGGCTGAGCAGGCTAACTTCCTGTTTAGCGCTCCGCTAACGTGAATGGGGGTAAAACTGTCCTCGTGCGGCTGGTGTAGCCTTTTCAACTTTTAATCATCATTTTGCTCGGGTTGTGACGCTCAAACGTATTGATCCACCGTGTTACAGCCGCCGTTTTCGGCGCTATTAAAAGTTACTTCAACGCGCTGGGTACTTCCTGTTGGCTCGGAGGCATTGCGAGGCTACCCAGCCGACCAATCACAGAGCTTGCGGTCCACGTCGACTCGACATGTAGTTACATTTTTGAGGAGGAGCACGTCAGGCGACGGCGTAGCCGCTTCGTAGCCCTGTAGCCTACGCCGTTGATTTGACGAAGAAGAATAAAATACGCTGACAGGCTCAGATTCAAGTGCCTGACAGCATTATTGAAAGGATCCCTACAGAGAGAGACCTTTTAAACTAACTAATTTAATAATCTTCCTTTCGCTCTCGTCGAAGCCACCAGACCCCACTGATAAAAACTGTGATTTTACTTTTTATAGAATCCAGGAGTTGTTGGTCGACCGCAGCCTCGGACGGTAAGTTTTCACCATCTCGTTTTTGTTTCTTTGTGTTCTTGTGTGACTCTGTCCCCTCCCTCCTCCCCCCAAAGCCACAAACTAACCGATCAAGGCAGCCGTAGACCAGAGAGGTAAAATTACTGTATTTATCAATGGAGTCTATCAGTGGCTTCGACGAGAGCGACACAGCGACAGTTTCTGGTTGAACAAAAAGGATCTCGCTCTTTAACAAAAGGTCTCTCTCTGCAGGGATCCTTTAAGATGCCGTCAGACGCTTGTAATAACAATCTGGGTGCTGGTTCAGATACACAACACTGCTGAGCAAAGTCTTTTTCACGTTACCTTCAGGGCGCGTCTACGCTTCCCTTCAACGACTGTCAGCAGCAAAAACAAGGATCACGCTGCAGCCATGTTTCACTGCAAACCTGAAATTAGCGTCGATTTCTTTCATAAAAACGACTAAACACGTTCGAGGAAGACGTCTTTGAATGCAAACTGTGACGACAACAACATGCAGCTGAGACCAAAATAAAAACCATAAAAGACTGTAGAGAAACAGCTGATGTCAAGAAACTTTAAAACCATAACCAGCACGAAAACAGCAATGGAACAGCAACATAGAAAACTGCTCAGTCCAGCAGTGCATGATGGGAAATGTAGGCCTTCGCTGCAGTATGTTAACCCACCTTACAAACCTGAGCAGAGAGAGCCGTCTAAATGGAGATAAATGTATTTATTCTTTTTACTGGGCACCGCCCTCGCCTTTACAGGCGTGAAAAAATGCTTCAGGCGGCGGCGGCGTGCAACGGCTGCAGAGATTAAGATGAGAGGGAATCTGATGTTTTGCAGAAAACAAAAGATGTGTTTGGACCCATTTTCGTTCCAACGAGGGTGAGAAAAAAAAAGCCCTGAAAGCATTGCTTCATCAGAAGGGAACGTGGCCATAAAACACAAACCTGCAGAGACTCTTCAGACGCGAGGCAGGTTTTAAGACGGATTACGACAGGAGCTCGGAGGCTCAGCTGAGATAACAGACTGTGGAGCCAAAGATTTGCACTCAGCTTCTACGACCACAAACCATACCTGAGATCTGTGTGTAGTCCTGGACCCCAGACCTCAGTTTAAACCCCACATGAAGACAATTCCCTGAAGAATAAAAACAGACCTCCAGGTGGTCTGGGATCTGCTTCCTGTCCCCAGAGTCCAACCTAAACCTGGAGAAGCAGCGTTCAGTTTTCAGGCTCCACACACCTGAAACAAACTCTTTTAAAATCTGTGCTCGGTTTGTTCTTTCGTTTCAAAACCGAATCGCAACAAAAAAAAGTTTTGTTTTTCTATTTTAAAAACTAAAAACAGAAAAATATTGATTCAGATATTTTTCGACTTGTGTAGCTTTGTGCTGCAGGTCACTTTGGCGAGGGCGGTGCCCGATTAAATGTAATTAAAATGAGCTGGATCATCAACCAGGGTTTTGACGCCCCCCCAAAGAGGTTTTAGCGAGCGCCAAACGAAGATCACCGGCGCCAAAATGATCAGAAATGGAAATAAAGCGTTTCAAATCTCCTCTGAATGTGTTTGAACAGCCATTTTTTAAAAGGACTGTTGAGCGAGCAGAACAAACTCGAACACGACGTCGTCCTCTCGCTGTATTTGACACATGCAGCAGCGTTGGATTAATAAACCAGCTGCTGCGTTGGTCTGACTGCACCTGAACGCACCGCTACGAAGCTCGAGCTAACAGGAGAGATGACTTCCTGTTATTTCTCGCCATATAAAAGCCATCTGTGCTTGAAGTGCGTCGGTGTTCACCGGACCGTCACTTTTGACTCTTAGGCCCCGGTCCTGCCCTCTGTGCCCTCTTCAGATCAGGATCTCTGGGCTCTGCGTGACGCTCACCTGTTCCCGTCCTCTCCTGCTGATATGCCGTCCATTCCGCCGTGTGTGTTACTTGCTCGTCAAAGTCACTTTTCGTGAACCGACCAATCACAGCCTGGAGGAGGCGGGACATTAAAAAAAGGTTGAGGCGCCACAGCAAACTTTAGAAACGCTGAATTCGTTCTGTCAGCAGTTTTTATCACTGACATGTTAGTAATTTAACGGCTGTTTTGTCCTTCTGGAATTAATATTAGGCTGCTAATGCTAAGCTACAGTAGAAATAAAGAACATCAGCGCTAATCAAACCGCAGCAGCGTTTTATTAGTGAAACAGCTGAATCTTATCTGTAGGCAGATGATCCAAATCAAGTGTAACCTGGAAAGATTTTATTATACTAACATTATGCTATTTAATGTTGTTTTCTTTATTAATACACTAATTTAAAGCTTTAGTCCTGCAGGCTGTGGATGTATGTTCTTTATCAAATGGTCAGAAATAACAGGACCATTTCTAGATTTCATGAGCGAGAGGTCACGCTCACTGCTGCCTGAGGATCCTGCAGTTTTTCACATTTCTTCAGTATCAAATTAATTCAGTGGTCGTTGTCGGGACGTCCGGCGGCACGTGTGGCGGCAGGAAACAGCTGCATACGTGTTTTAGTGCTTCTGTTTATTCTCTTTTATTAATAAACTCTTCCAGGACAACGGTTGGTTGTTACTCAATTATTTGCTTAATTTCCACGGCAGTACACAGCAAACATGTTGTTAGTTAAATCAGCGAGCTGTAAATTAACCAATCAAAGCTCTTAATGTCAAATAAAGGCGACGTTATTAATTAATCCCAGGCGTTTTTAATTTTTTTAAATCAAGACAAAAAAATGTTGCTCAGGTTCAGGATGCGATTGGCTGTCACCGCTGTGATGTCACCATGCATCCTCTCTGGCCGTGTCACGCCACCGGCCTGGTTTTCCAGGGAGGGCTGGGGTTTGCGTGCCAGCGGTGTGTGCGTTCGAGTGAGCAAATGTGTGCATGCATGTGTGAGAGTGAGGCGGCGGCGGCTGCCTCCTTTCTCACGTGTCTGTGCATGTGTGTGCGTGCTGCAGCGGTGCAGCTGAAACACACCCAAACAAAGCAGCGCCTGAACGTGACTGACAGAGTTTCTGATGGAGGAAGTCAGTCCTGCTCTGACGGATTAGTTTCAGCTGATCCTCCACACACACACACACGCTCGCCACGTCACAGGCGTCCCGCAGATTCAGACCCGTGGAAATTATTTTTAAGACTTAACTCCTGCAGATGCAACATTCAGCCCACATCGCTGTTTTCTGTTTGAGATACGCAGAGAAACTCGATTCATCGTTAATATTTATAATAATAAATATCAGAGGAACGCCAGCTTTTATTTTGTCAAATTAAACATAATAAATTAACTCTTGCGTCATGGCGCCCGTGTGAGGAACGAACCTTCGTGCCCTCCTTCAGCGGACAGGTCGCTCTGTGCAGGTTCAAACGTTTGTTGTTTTTCTAACCAATCACGTGCGTGCATGAGTCTGCAGGGCCAAATTCTCATCGCCTTCATGCGATCTTCTCATTGGACGGTTCGTCCCTGCTCAGTGCCGAGTCCACGTCAGGTTGCAAGGAAAGGAGAGAGAGGACTTCTGGGTAACGGCTCACCCACTGCGAAGCGAAGCTCCCGTCCTGGATAATTAAATCACATATTTCAAGTTTTGCTCGCCGCTAACAGGAAGTCTCACAGCTAGAACGTCATGTAGTTGGGATTAAATCATTAAAACAGAGGTCCACTGATTGAATCTGGACTAAAAACTAAACTAAAATGTGACTTTAAACCTGCTACAATTTCCAGAAAGTTTAAAATAATCGGTAAAAGCAGCCTACAGTTTCTCTGTGTGACACCCTGCTGGCTGCACACTGCAGGAAACCACATGATCCTGGAGTGTGACGGGTTTACAGACTCGTATCGGACGCTCGCCACGTTCGAATCGTAAATATCAAACATCAGAAACCTGCAGCGACCAGTGAGAGCGAGCAGAGCGGGCAGCGTCCACGGCGTGTTGTGTATCTGCTCTATGAAACTTCTCAGCCTCGACCCCTCAACCAGGCGCGTGTTCAGTCGCACAACGTTTTGCACCGGTTTTCTTGCAACGGGCTTCGAGGTGCTTTCTCCTGTTTGGTGGGCGTGTCACAGGTGTTACCCAATCAGTAGGGCTGCAACTAACCCGTCGATCATTGAAACGAATAATCGACTGTTCGGATTATGAATCGCAAAATGACACAACGCCTCTAAATTAAACCTGAGGTTGTTTTAGCCAGGTGCTAATTAACAGACAAAATAAAATAAATGCTGCTTTCAAACAACAGAAACAAAGTTCAGCTGAAATCTGCTTTAGTGACGGAGCAGTTTTCACACGTCAGCACTGCGACACCCCGGGACAAACTGACCCTGTGCACAAAGAAAGGAAGAACGTCTTGCATTTCATTTGCCGAGTTTACAAGAGGGGATCAATAATAAGGGTTCTGTAGTCGGCAGCGTTTAAGAACAAATATAGTTTCCCCAAACTCAAAAACTCACAAAACAATGTGATGTTTTTAAGGGAGTTTTGTGCGCCTCACGCACATGTAACGGAAGCCTGCGAGGCAGTGCAGTGAGTAAACCTCACTCCCCGACACCTTAAGAGACGCACTGGCGACGACGCTAGAGCCCATGGGCTTTAGCCTCCTCGTCAGCGTGTCCCGCCTCCCGACCCCGAGGTCGCCGGTTCGAGACAGGACCGTGCAGTACGTACTCGGGGGTTATACCGGTTACACACAGACAGAACTGTTTTCTCTTCTTCAGAAAGTGTTAAACTGTCCCGTGTTTTCTGATCTTGGCGCTCGGCAGCAACACGTTCTCCAGCTGAGCGACGCAGCGTTTCTGATTCTAAAGTCAGGACACGTTTGGAACGTGAACGCGGCCGTTAAATTCGTTGGTAACGAATTTAATGATCGATTTTTGCTTGTTAGCGGCACTTTAACTGACTGATCCGCGCAGAGCTGGATGGCAGAGCTCGTGCACCGCCAACAGTCCAGAGCGTAAAGCCGAACGCTGACGTAAACAGGAGCGTTATAACATCATGAAGTCACTCTGATTATGACTGATTATTTAATTCTAAGAATGGACAAGAAAAAATAAACCAAATTAAATCCTTTTGAGACCCCGCGGGTACCATGGAAACCGGATCTGGATTAAAATATTAAACTTCAGTGTCGTCAGTCAGACTGATCATCTCTTTGTTGGTCGGATGAAACGAAACCAAAGACTTTCTGGATGGATGTTGTTTTCACCTGATGATCTTTGTCACTTCGTTTGTGTCTCAAAGGGAAACGTGACACACACACAGTGTGCAAATATAAAACCACCACAAACAAAGCAGCGCATTTTGTTTTGCAAATACAAAACGTAGCTATCAAACAAACACACAACACAATCACTGCAAATAAAAGAACACCTGGTTTTGGCACAGTTCCTCACAAAGATCTGCACAATCATGTCAAAAATCAGAATCCTGATTGTTTTGGTCAAAACTGGATCATGAACGTGATTCCTCGTTGACATTTACTGGACCAGGACACTTTAAACATCATCCAACTAAAAGACAAATGTCTTAAAATAATAATTAAATATAACAAACACAAAGAAGTACAGACTGAAGATGTGTATTTTAATGTTGTTTTTCTTTTGGCCGCTCTGAGCACCCGTACCGTAACAGCATCTAAATCCAAGCGCCGGTCGGTTTGACCTCAGCGACCTTGTGGCGTTAAAGGAGGCGTGATGTAAGGTAAGTTACCGACATGTGTTTCTATTATTTTGTCCATCTCATTTACATCAACGAGGTGTCAGGTAAACAGCAGAGACGCCTCTCTGTACACAGCCTCCTCCATGACGACCCTACACCTGGACACCATGTTTATTACAGGACCGCCGGCTAACGTTAGCTTTAGCTAGCTGTTCCTAATAAACTGGCCACTGAGCGCGTGTCACACTGCACATCATGTATTTACATTAGTTACTGTTTCACAGTAAGCGCTGACATTAAGTGACTTATTGAGCACGTGACCGTCTGCAATCTTTGGCTTGTCGACCGTTTTGAGAACTTGTGATTCGCATTTTCACCGTTTTAGACGCAAAGAATAATCAGCTGGCTCTGCCGATGGCGGCCCGCTCTCGGCGTCACATATGGACGCTTGGTCGAGACCCCTTGGCGTCGCTTTTTAACGCTCTGGGTATCAATTAGCATTTTATTTGAACGTGTAGGTCAAGTTAGAGAGAATAAATCTGCAACGTCCTGTTAGACTTTCAAAATAAAACTAGTGGTTAACATTGTGAAATGTTTGGTTGGGTTAGGAAACATGGTTTGGGTTAAAATAACTGAGTTAGTTAAGATTATTATTAATATTATGCAAATTATTTAAGTTAAGTAACCTGCGTAACCTAACTAAAAAGAATCAATGGTGAGGCTCTCAGAAAAATTATTTATGAGCAGTGTGCTGGTAACTTTTCAGACAACAACCTACCGTTACACCCCCCCTCACCGCTCATCGTTCAAAACAGACGGACGCGCCATTGGAGCCGGTAACAGTACCGTAACAGCACTGACAGACGAGCATCAAAATCCAAGCGGCAGCTGGTTTGACCTCAGCGGCCTTGTGGCGTAAGAGGAGGCGTGATGTAAGGAAAGTTCCCCATCG
Organism: Lepomis gibbosus; assembly: GCA_029875015.1. NCBI lineage: Eukaryota > Metazoa > Chordata > Actinopteri > Centrarchiformes > Centrarchidae > Lepomis > Lepomis gibbosus. The sequence goes on along the minus strand of JAPMOB010212218.1, from coordinate 7,446 downwards.
GGAAACTGGTTCATTCTCATTCATTTAACACTAAACGACAAAACACACGGTGCTCCGGTCGCTTTGTGACAGAGCGACGTCATTGAAGCGGTCAGACGCCTTTTGCTGTTCAACTTCTCATGTAAATGCTTCGTACTTGTAAAGCGCCTTTCTAGTCTTTTCGACCACTCAAAGCGCTTTTACACTGCATTCACCTTTCACCCACATTCACACACTGAGCCTAAGTGCTCAAACAGAAACTAACAGTCACACACTGGCGGAACAGACGCCAGGGGCAATTCGGGGTTCAGTGTCTTGCCCAAGGACACTTCGAAACGCAGCCTGGGCAGAGCCGGGGATTGAACCGGAAATGAAACGGCTGTAACTGGATTTAATATTCAGATAGTGGTGAAATAGGAGGCTTTTATATGAAATTATAATAAATATATTTGTTGTTCTACTAACAGTATACTATTAACAGGAGCAGCACGCTCCCTTGGTTCTGTTTTTTTAGTCATCGTTATAAATATTGTTTATCGTTTAACTTTGTTCAAAATGTCAGTATTTTCTGCATTTTCCTCCATAATTAAGCGAGTAGACTCATAATATCGTGTTCCAATATAAACGAATTGCAATATGACTTTTTCTCCAAATTGCACAGCCCTAGTTTAAACTCATTTTAGCGCTGAACAATAACGCCACAGGGTTTCCCCCAGTGCGTTGAACTAAAGCGCTACAGGCCGTCACGTGCGTTGGTACCAGACGTTGAAGGACGTGATAAAGACTGGGTACCTGGCGCCCTGGGAATGAGAACGTGGTTTTGATGGATGTTAACAGTGTGATGCAAATCTGTTTGAAATATATTTTATACTTTTAAACCGAGCTTTTATAGTATCCCCCTCAGTTTTCCAGTCTCCCTTTATCTCCCCTCTGCAGTGAGCAGTAATAACTGTAACCTAGTATCCAAAGGTTTCCACAGATGCCGGACTCTGACCTCATGCTCCTGAAACCTACCCGTGACCTTTGCACCCCTTCCCCTCAGTCCAAAACCTGTTAAAACCAAAATGGACTCAGTCCAGACGGAGGGGGCCCGGGGGCTTGCTGACCTCGGCCTGAACTAAAACTCTGATGTGGAACAACAGTCGGCGCCCTCCTGCAGACACGGTCTGGCCTTGGAAGTTGACATGGCGACACGTTCGAGCGCTTCTCCTGAAAGGAAAATCTGACTTAACACCCGTAATTTTCACCCCCCCCCCCCAGCATCTTTTTCCTTCCCCTTTTCACGCCTTGGCCCTTTTCTTCTTTAATCACACACTGGTTAAACCTTGCACGTGGGGTCCGGCTCCATGTGGGCCAACGACCCTGTCGACCACAAGGCCGTCTCCTGCATTCTGTTGCTTCTTTGTCCAGGCCCCCCCCACCACCTCTATTCCTGAATGGACCACGATGGCTGTAAATCTTGTTTCATCAGGCCTCTTTAACTTTGCAGTGTCTGCTTTGAAAGCCAGTTTCCTCCTGAACCTGTTCTGTCAGAAGCTTCAAACTAAATACATATCACGTGACCTCTCAGGCTGCGCTACAGTTAATTATTTACACCCATTATATCCTGCCCCACCTCCATTCTGCTCCAATTAAACCCCCAATTAAAAAGTAGTCCTGACCCAGTTCGGGCTGCCCTCCTCGCCTGTGTGTGTTGTTTTGGGGACTGAGGCTTCTTTGTGCCGCTGAACATGTCAGCGGAGAGCCCCTGAACCTTGTTTTTATCACCTGCAGGCCTCACTTCCTCCGCAGTTTACTCATAAACACTAAACGGCTGCTGAGTTACGCAACACCGCGTTATGGTGCCGCTGGAGGCCGAGACGGAGGGGAGAGTGCCCGGGACAACCGCATGTTTGCGCGGCCGTGAGTGAGTGTTGTGTAACGGGGTGCCTACCAACGACTCGTCCTCTCTGCTCCAGGCGGCGTGTGTCCCTGGACAGGCCGGGCTCCGTGCTGTGCGCTCCGGGGGCGTGGAGCTTTTGCTCGGGCTTTGTTCTGCCGCTGTCCGCCCTCTCTTCCCCCGCCGTCTTACCAGCCTTGTTTTTAGGGGAGCCGCCGCCGCCGCCCCCGCCGACGTCCGCGTTGTTGGCGTTGGCTCGGCCCCGGTTCTCCCGTGACTGCAGCTGGAGCCGGAGCCGCCGGTTTTCTTGCTCCTTCACGGCCGTTTCCAGCAGCAGCGTGTTCAGGCTGGAGCCCACCGTCTTGCTTATTTCCTGGACGGCGAGCTGAACGACTTGCTCCAGCACGGACTCCAGCTGGCCCTGGAAAAACGAAATGTACACGGCGCCGTTCATGTTTTCGCCCCCTCCTAAGAGGGCTCTCTCATTCTTCTGTACCCGAGCCCCCAGCCCGACCCCCGCTGGCCTGTTTCCCTGACGGAAAACTGGGTAAAAATCGGCCCCGGGTCGCTAGGTGTTCCCGCGGCTCCTCCGGCTGCTGCTGCTGCTGCTTTCTCCTCCCTCGGCGCAGCGCGCGTGTTCGTTCAGCCCCTTCGGAGAGGCTGCCGGAAAGACCCGAGTAGAGGCGCAGCGGCATTTTCCCGCCCACATGTCTTTAGCACGCTCGCGCCCTTGCAGTCAGCCACGCCATTTTGGCTTTCAGAAAATAACATCAGTCATTCCTCCAAATGTCAGCACAGACTCAGAAGCATGTTATTACACCAAAATACCTTCAAATTACACAGAACGGAGATAAGAGCAGTTCTGCCAAACCGCCAGACTCAGACTGTAGGCTTCTTTACCTTGGAAGATCATCTCACTGGTAGTTTCAGTAAAATCCTCTGTTTGGTGGTGCTTAGTGTTTCTATCTGCTCCTTTATGTTGGAAGCACTTTTCTTTAGGCTGCATGTTGATCTATTAAGTACAACATCTGAAATATGATCTGTCAAATGTTAATACTAACAGTTATTTGCTGATTTACTCGATTAATGGTTTGGTTTATTTATCTGCTTTTGTCAGTCAGCTCAACATGCTCATTAAGGTTTTCAGATGCCAAATATCCAGTTTACTGTGATCCAATAAAGTAAAGAAAAGCAGCAAATATTCAAAATTGAGCTGGAATGTGAATTGTTATTGTGCTTGAAAAATCGCCAATTATGTTTTTGTCAATCGATTAATCAACTATCGTTTAAGCTCTGGTAAAATGTACTAATTAAAGGATTCATGAATAAGTAATATAAGTTAAAGCCATTAATAAGAACAACTCTTGATTTGGCATTCTCTTGACCCTTCAATTATGTTTTTGTGTTTTCTTGTGGACGGAGAGGTTTTTTTAAGCAAAGGAGGAAAACTGTTTTCTAAAAGTACGTGTAGGTTTGGACTATAGGCCTAAAAAAACGTATTTGCTTCAACTTTATTACGGACAACATCTATAGCTAGTTTTAACTACTTTATATACTCTTAGCTAGTTGAACTATACATTTTACCTACTACCTACATTTTAGCTAGTTTCAACTACATACAGTTAGCTAGTTTTACCTACTTTATACTTCATATAGCTAGTTTCAATCAGTTTGTATACCGATAGTTTGAACTACTTCTACACGGTTAGCTAATTTTAACTACTTACACACAGCTAATTTTAACTAATTTATATACGGTTAGCTAATTTTAATTACTTTACACACAGCTAATTTTAACTACTTTATATACGGTTAGCTAAACACTACACAGTCAACAAGTTGCATTGACTTTATTATACTACTCATTTATATACAATTAGCTAGTTTTAACTACTTTAAAGATAGTTTTAGTTACTTTATACACAGTTACCTATTTGTAGGGTGTGTTCCACCTCCCCACTCCCTCTCCATACGGGTTGCGTCACTATGGCCGACACGCTGTGAACGGTTCGTGATCGTTCTCTCTCGCTGGATGAATATTATGCATGCTCCATGCATTACTGCAGCTGGGGGCTCTCCGCAGCATAGAACAGTTAATAAATTAAACAACTTTTGGTGAAACTGTGAACAACTCAGACAACTGAAACATGACAAGGAAGTTCAACCGGAGTTGTTTTTGTGTAAAAGGTGACAAATCAAAAAGGTTGGAACCGCTGTTTTAATTTTCAGTAATGAGTTGTATATTATTTCCCTCTGAGATGTAGTGAAGTAAAAGTAGCACAAAAGGGGAAGTACAGGTACCTCAAAACTGTACTGTACCTGAGTAAATGTAGGCTATAGTTTTTCACCACTACTGTTCAGGATGTCACATAGTTTGCATTGTAAATGAGATGGAGTGTTTGACAGTAAATGACTCTTATGTAACATACGAAACAATAACTGCCCTCAGAAATTACACATTTACCAAGTATCTGGTTTCAACTGGTTTTAAGTCAAAGTTGAAGCCATGTTACCAAGAAGCCTATTATGTTAATTCCTGAGGTCCATACATTTTATCAGTGTATAAGTAATACATTTACTACAGTATGGATCTGAGGGTTTGTCCCTCCAAACAGATTAGGAACTCCGTCATTACATGACTGATAACATGTTCCACATGCATTATTACAGTCTACACTGTAATCACTCACTGTCATGTAACATGTGATTACAGTCTACAAAACCAAAGGCCGATGCCCACACACTTCCTGTTTAGTTTCTGTTCCACTTACCCTTTGTAGTTCTTACAAAGATAAAATACCAGCAATTAGCATTGAAAAACTACAGGAGTTAAAATGCTCAAACTTAAACATTTACAGCAGCAAAATATAACATACAAACTAACGCAGCAGGAATATTAATCCAGAAACATCTGTTAATAGAAAAACACTGGCAGGAACATTTTACTGCATGAGTACTTTTACTTTAAGAGTAACGTGAGTATTTTTCAAACTGGATCCTAGTTTTCCCGTGTTTTTGGGTGTGTAACTAATTGTGAAAACATTTTTTAAAACTGTTCCAGTATTGAGTGAGTGTGCTGCAGTCGGCAGCATTTAGTTAGTGCAGCAACGTAATCCTTCCATCCGTCCACTGAAGTGCTTGTTTTTGCCACTGACATCCTCATATTGTGATTACAAGTGGTTGACAACATTATGGAAAAGATCCCTACAAAGAGGAAGATCCTTTTTGTTTAACCAGAAACAGTCGCTAAATCGCTCTCGTCAAAGCCACCAGGCTCCATTGGTAAAAACAGTCATTTTACCTCTCTGGTCTACTTCTGCCTCTATCACTTAATTTGTTTAATTGTGTGACTTGGGGTCTTTAAACACAGAAGTCACACAATAACACACAAAAAGTCATACAATAACACAAATAAACAACCTCACCAAGGCAGCGGTAGACCTTCAACTCCCATTTTCTGCAAGGTAAAATCACTGTTTTTATCAACTGAGTCTGGTGGCTTTGACGAGAGTGATTATAGTGGCTGTTTCTAGTTTAACAAAAAGGACCTTACTCTTAAAAAAAGGTTTGTAAGGTATTTAAATTAATAAAGTCACACAATAAAATAAACAAAAACACCAACCTTCTTGTCTTTTGTACATTTTGCTGATCACCGGTTACTTGCACACTTTTGTTTTTAATGCAGGACTTGTATCAGAGTATTTGTACACTGTGGCATTGCTACTTTTACTTGAGTAAATGATATCCCTCCACTTCCACTAAATGTATTAGGTAATCTATAATCTATAATAACAATGGTTTGGACGGCTGCCCTGAGAGATAACATGGTCCCTGCTGCTGCAGCAGCCTGGCCGTAATGATCTGTTATCATGCATCTGCAGTGGCCGTGATCACGGCTTTGTTTGGGGCAGTAAAATCCTGACTCATCGGCATTACATCACTGTCAGCATCACGGAGTGTCAGCAGCGGAGAGAGGAGGGGTTGCAGCTCGGCTTTGTGTCCGCGGAGGCAGCGGCCCTCTCCGGCTCTGATTGAACGGCACGCCGCAGCAGAGGGACACTCCCCCCAAAATATTCTGCGCGTTTGCTCCGTGCGCTACGGTAACTGGAGAAGAGCCCGAGCCCGCTACGTCAGAGGAGGGCGGAGTCAGCATCATGATCGATTTACTCCTTTTTGTTTTGAGGAGCTGAAAGAGCTGCACCTGGCCTGGACTACACGCCCCCTTCTCCCCGCGGCCATCGCTCCCACTGCGGCCGCCTGTGTGAAGCCTTGAGGCGGGCTGCAGCTCCAGGAGCGGCCCGCTGACGGGCTGGATGTCTGCTACCTGGTTCTTCTTTTTTCTTTTTTTTTAAGTTTCCGTTTCCAGGCCTGTGGTGTAAACCTAACATGTGCGTGCAACACTGTTATGTCACCATAGTGTGTTTACACGACATGCACTGCAGACTCAGAGATGAGTGGGGAAGTGGTTTCTATCGTTTCCTTCTGATTTCTTTTGGTTTGCACGCATCGGTGACTCAATCTTGTAAAAAGAACATAAGACATGAGACTGAAACGTGCTTTAATCATCACAGCTGCCTTGCTGTGCAGAATTTAGTGCTGGTAATCTTTGAGGTTTGAGCGCTGGTTCTTTCAATGACACATAAACGTTTAAATCATTTTTAATCAATAGGCTACAAATTATGAACAAACAGCAAACAATCTTTATTATGAAGTGAATTTGTTTCATAGACATTTTGCCTGCACACAAAATCGTTCTGATTTTGGTCCGTTTTTGGTGTATTGTCAAATTATAGCCTTTTATATGGAAGCCCAATGGTGCCAGAAAAAGAAAAAAAACGTTAAGTAGGTTAAAACCTATGTACTTCTTAGGTCAAAACTAAAATCTCTTAATTTAATATAATGAGACAGTCGCTCAATATTATGAGATAACGTTATTATGAGTCAGAATGTCAAAAAATGAACGTCACTTACAGAGTAAAAATATGAGAAAGCACATCAGAATTATGGTTTAGTAACTACATGTAACTACATAAATACTAGTACATTTTTAAACCATTTTTAAGGAAAGATTTTAACATAGTCAAAGTATTTGTATTTATTTATTTAATTATTTATTTAATTATTTATTTAATTTAATTAAGTAAGTTTGAAGCCATTTTTTAAAAAATCTCAAAATCAGAAACACTTCATGAGGTGCCCAGGTGAAATTCTTAAAAAGGGAACATTTGTCTCTGCATTTAATTCATCCTAATTATGCCATCATACAGCACCCGGGCCTTGCACTGGGACACCTTCAGCAATGGTTCATTCTGGACTTGATCCGGCTGTCTACTGGTTCCCAAGCCAAGTCCTCACTGACTGAGCTAATATCACCTACCTGAAGTAAATGTAAATGCTCCGTACTTGTATAGCGCCTTTCTAGTCTTTTCGACTACTCAAAGCGCTTTTACACTACTTCTGCATTCACCTTTTCACACACACATTCACTCACTGAGCCTAACCGCTCAAACGTAACTAACATTCACACACAGGCGGAACAGCCGCCAGGGGCAATTCGGGGTTCAGTGTCTTGCCCAAGGACACTTCGA
>JAPMOB010212216.1:0-17469 GCA_029875015.1 Lepomis gibbosus | reverse complement strand
ACACACACACACACACACACACACACACACACACACACACACACACACACACACACACACACACACACACACACAAAATGGTCTCTGTAATATACAACCTTAATTGTAAACCGTTTTTTACCACAGGACATACAAGCCATCTCTTTAAAATCAATTCAAGAGGGATGACATTTAAAATTAAATGTCACAGTGGCTATGAGATAAGAGCAGGGAAATGTCTGCACATCTCAGGCACTGATATGCGTGGAAAGAGCCGACTGGCAGTGTGGCCCCTTTTGAGCCATATATGGTGATTAGAGCCCGACCGGTATAGGATTTTAAGTCTGATGCCGATTTCGATATTAAAATCCGATATATCGGCCGATACCCCCCCCTTATTTTAAGAAATGCATGACACAAACAAAGATTATCCCTAATATTTGTTATGTTGACACCATACCAAGATACCATGACATGCAGTGACGTGCAGTATAAAAAGAAACTTTTTTATTATTAGAAATAGTACTTTGAACAAAAGTACAACAAAATATGTTAAAGTTTTGATAAGAGTCAAATGTATAATACATTTTACAGATATCTGATTTGTTATAAATTATAGAGTACTATTACTAATGAACATTAAATTAAATAGTGTATGTATTGTATGTGTATGTGGGGGCCAGCAATACATAAAGTATAAAAAATACCAATATACTACTACTACTACTACTAAATAATAATACCATATATCAAATCCCATGTCACTGCTATAATATTAACAGTAAACAGAGCTCTCCTAAATAGGTAAAAAAAAAAAAAATTTGTCATGAAAAATATAGTTATTACCTATGTTATTACCTTACATATAATCTGTCACAATTACTACTTTCAACTATGTAGCATATTAACATCTAGTTTTTTGAAAATAGTTAACTTTGTTTGGCTGGAAGCTGTGTTAGATAGGCCTACTTGTTCAGTTAGTATTTATTTACATGTTCCCTCTTATTTCCGACATACTGACTGCCGACCGGCTGTGAGACTGGAGAGGGCAGTGAAAAATGGGAGGGTTAGGAAGTCTGGTCTGGTAAGAGGAGAAGTGATGAGGCTATTTTTATTATTATTTAAGTCATGTAATTGACATGACAAATGACACACCGGGAACACTAAGTGTGAGAGCTACCAGGAGCTACTCTTTGTGGCTCTGGTGGACTGCGATCAGCTGATGTTTAGTTCTGTGGTGCTGCAGTGTTTTGAACACAGGAGCTGCAGTGCACCCTCTGGTGGGCAAATTATGTAACACTCATGACATGAGGGAAGGATCCAACTCTCTGTTTCTTCTTTTAATAGGCATATTGGCTGTTATAAGCGCAGATTCAGATATATCTGCAAGTATCAGCTGACAATATCTGCAAAATGATAAATCGTTTGGGCTCTAATGGTGATGTCCTGCTATGGTAACTGCTATGATATCTGTCAGGAAATAACAGTGCTCAGCTTTCACCATAGGATCCGAGGGACTTAGCAACCCTGTCCTTGCTAATAAAAAGTTACTGGTACACTCAGATCATGATGGTGTGTTTACCTGTTTTTAGCTATGAGGGCTTTAATGCGATCAACTTTCCTCTGCTTCTCAGCCTCTTGCTCAGGGCTCAGAGCCTCCTCTGGGTCTGACTCCACATAACGCTCAGGAATCAGAACTTTGTCAGGCACAGAAAGCTGAAGAAACACAACACAAATACAAAAACACATTATATACAGCACACTTCATACAAATGAATGGAATACTATGTGCTTTTAAAATAAAAACAGACGTACAGATATAAATCCGAAAATGACATTTATAAACAAATAACAGTTGTTTGTCATTATCATTATCTACAGTACAGGGAGGCGGTTCCACATTTTGTATGTAAGAACTAAATGGAGCATCACCGAGGGTTTTATTCTAGAGTGAGAAACACTTAACGTTAGACATTCTGCGGGTATGCAGAGATCAGTTGGAAAAATAAACTGTAAGGAGTCCATTTATACAAGCCTGAAAAAGGCCATAAACTCTTCTAACAGCATGAAGAATCTTAAAATGAAGTGCAGGGCTTATAGGCAGTCTATGAAAAAAGATTTTAATATAAGGAATCATTGTGTCATGCTCCTTGCATGCTGCAGTGTTTTGCAACTTATCATTTTGGCAGGTTGATAATAATTGTTACTGGATAAATAAAGTATGACTTATAAGGAGAGTGTGTAAGTATGGTATCACAGTGACTGAAATATGAGTAAACAAATATTTTTTATAGTTGTTACTGGCAGTGAAATAAGGTGTTAATGCACCGTGGTTTACATTAACATGGTTCTTCATCTGCATGTCAAAGGATAATTTTCCTTTTGTCAAATTTTGTCAAGTAAGACAGAAATTGGCATTTTTCCCCCATATAATTTTGCTCATTAAGCATGACAAGAGGTGTTCTACTGAGAAGCAATTCTTTCAAGGTACCAATTTTTTATTTATTACAAAATCATTCTTGGCTTTTAATTGTACTAATACCATGTAACTGTGTCATTCTCATTAATTGTTACACTTTAGCTTAAAAAACAGATATTTTGCTGTGGTCTTAAAAATCAAATCTGCAATTCTTGATGTGCTGTTGGTAAACATTTCCTGAATAATTCACCTGGGATAATATTAACCCTCTCAGTCTGATGAGTAAGACAGGCAACTGCTGCGCCTTACCTCTCGGTCCACATTTAAGTGGTCAGCCTGCGAGGCTTCTTTGAGACGGGCAATCTCCTCAGCAGGCGTCTCTTGGTCCCTCACCACCTCCTGCTGCCTGAGCGAGGCCTCCAGCTCCTGAATGTCACAGCTTATCACGTCATCTCTGCGCCTCATTTGGGACTAGAAAAAACAGGGAAAAAAACAAGACAAAAATTCAGAGAGATCATATCACAGGACAGGATTTAAGGATTTTATTTCAGCCTACTCTGCACTCAAGTGCTGCCTTAGTGTCTGCAGCAGTTGCCCAATACCTGCATGCTGCGAAAATGGTTGTCTTTAGTAAATGAGTGACTGCGAGAAGGCGTGTTCTCCTGGCTGCCACCCCTGATGCTGTGGCCTTTCTTTTTCTCCTTGAGGGCACCCTGCTGGTGGCGGCGGATCCTCTCCAGCTGCTCCTCCACGCTCATCCTGGGCCGGCCGCTCTCCACAGCACACAGCTGCTGCTCCATGGCGCTGCGTGGACGCTCCTGTTAGCCAGAGAGGACCACCACAGACATGCAAGCACACCACAGAGGGACACAGACAACACACACAATACATTTAATAACAATGTAGCATCACTGTCTGATATTAAATGCAAGGAGACAAATGTCACCATGGTCATTTTTTATTACACAGAGCCATAGCTCAGTGGCGTCAAGGTGCTGTTGGGTCTCATGATGCAGGGTTCACATTGAATAAAAAAGATTTTGTTAAAAACTGTCAAAACTTGACGAAGTAGAATAATTGCTACTTATCTGGCAATAGTGCACGTACTGAAAAAATGTTTTCAGTCAGAACTAACATAATAACCACAATAATTATAATAATCACAATAATGATCGTGAAATGTCTCGTTAATGTTCATTGAACCAAAATGAGCAGAAGTTAGGGCTGGACGATATGGACAAAAATGTTATCACTATGAAAAGTTTCATATCTTTCGATATCGATAATTATCACAATAAGCATCACATCATTATTTCTTTCGAGTTTAAAGGCTGAATTTTGCTCCAGAGTAAAGTTTACAAAACCTGACGGCTACTTATGGTCAATACGTGTTCCCAAACAGTGGATCACAGGTCTGAGGTAGAACATTCAAAACAATTATGATAAAATCTTTCTCAACAAATATGCCAGTAAATATATAATATTTAACCAGTAAAATTTCAGTCCTTTTTCCTCAACAAAATAAATTTCTTAACAAAAACATTAAGTCTTAATTTGTGTATAATTCAAGTGAATAAAATCAAACATTTATTGAATATTTTTTGAACATTTTTTATATTGTTATTGGAAAAAAATATATTGCGATAATTATTATTGTTTTATTGTCGAGCCCTAACAGAAGTCCAAACACATATGGAAACAACCTGACTGGCGGCTGAGCCTCACACGCTTGCTCCCTGCTGGCACACATGGGCGCACATACGCCAAAAATGGCGTATGCACTCAGAGAGGCTGGGGGCTTGTTAATGCCTGAGCAGGAGAGGATGATGATGTGAAGTGAACTGAGGAGTCGTTCACTTTTAGGTTTGTGTCACGCTGGAGCGCATGGCATATCTGGAGTGAGTCCAGACCCCAAGGATGCAGCCTCCACTGTCCAGACTGTTTAAGAGGCTGGTATCCAAGGCCTTAAACTGAACTCTACAAGCCTGTAACAAACTCTCTTACAACTGTAGGCTATATGGCCTACAGGGAAGACTACAGCATGTTTGTGCAGCTGACGTTTGACAAAGTTCATGTAGGTTCATTTATACTATATGTCCACATTCTTACTAAACACATACACACTAAAACGAGACACACCCTACTGTGTGGTACACTAATGACATGGTGAGTATATTTAAGTTGATAGTGTTTGAGGCTGGAAACTGTATAAACCAATCTTGGCATCTATTTTATGACAGCCTGGTTCTAAGAGCATGAATCACACCCTGGCCTGACCCTGAGTTGCTTGTTCTTGCCACAAGTTAGCTTTCAACCAACAGCTTAATAACCAAAACAACCAATTAAAAGGGCAAATTAAAATTAAGAGGGAATATCAAAATGCATTAGTTACTGTTACTATTATTATTGTTTTTCTACTGCTTAAAAACAAAAATGTCTGGTTTGCCAAGTAGAGTAATTAAATTTTTAAAATACTTCCAGACAACTGATGACAATGCTTGGTGATCCAAAAGGTTAAAACATGCCAATAACAAATTATAGTTACTCTTAGAAGACACACCACCCCCAAAGCAGTAAGGACTAATGTCCAGGAACTCACCATCCTGGGGTCAGGCTTCTTGCTCTTCCTTAAGGTAACATATGAAGCTATGGAGGATGACTCAGGTACTGGAGATTTGGTCCTGGGAGGGACAATGCCAACTGGGTAGGAGATCCCTGGCAGGTAAAAAGGACAAGGCAATTCACTGAGGAGTGAACTTTATTTTAGGAAAGATACTGCCTATGAACTGAGTTTGCGCAATATTAAAAAACACTATAAGCTTATATATAATAAGCTTTAAAATATGTTTGCACTTAAGAGTGAGGATGGTCAATAATACAGCTACTGGAGTTTTCTCATCCATTTGGTTAATTTATATATTTTTTTTACATTTGTAGAATAAATCATCCATGTATCAGTGAGACCTTCCCCACAGAATTTCCCGGCAGCATCTGCAGGTTGCTACTATTGTTTGTGTGGCGGTGTGGAACAAGTGTGAACCTACAGAGGAATCATTCAACTTCAGAACCAGGATAATGCTGTGCAAACTGCTTCACCAAATTCAAAGAATTCTAAACCACAGAGAATGTAGAGTGGCATGAAGTCTATATACAGTTGAATACATAGCATTACTAAGTGATACCAGCAGTAATTCACAATTCAACCTAGAAAAAAGACAAGGGGTCTCACTTATAAAACTGTGCGTAGAAACCTCACTAAAAGTATACGTTCACTCTAAAGCCAAAAATGGCGTATGCCAAAAAATATTCAGACTTATAAAACCGTGCGTACGCACACTTGTAAGCAAGTTCCCTTTATAAATCACAATCAACTTGAAATGTGGTGTATGTGAAGGAGCAGCTACAGAACGAAATGTAACTCAGTTTGACACTGACGGAGCTCCACCCCTTTACAAACGATCTGCAGGAAGGAGCATCCCTCTTGAGTAGTGACGTCACTGGCTGGGGGGGGGGCACAGTCATGACGGGATGACTCAAGAACTAATTTGGATTCCCCGTTTCAAAAGAGATTTAACCAAATGCATTCCGCTTGTGTTTGAACATTTATTTAGGCTACCTGAACAGTGCACTCACTTAATGAGGCTGCCAATGAGTTAAAAGAAACTCACGTCAATGACTTGTTGTAAATGACGTGAAATAGTGTTATATTTCCATAATGTGTTTTTACAAGCAGCGCATCACATTTACACGCTGGCACATAGTGTTTGGCTCGAAAAGGCAACAAACATCTGATAACAATAGGCAATGTGAGCTGCAAATGATCTTAAATTGTGTTTTTTTGCACATTTCAGGGAAAGTCAATCAAACGGGTTTTTGTTTATTCAGAAAGGCTTTAAGCTTACAATACTCTGAGGTAATATTTCAATTTATTTTACACAATAGTAGGCCTATTCATTTCAAACCGTTTCATCCTTCTGCCATGCGAGTCGCCCTTTCTCATTTCTCCTCTTTATGTGTGTACGCACGGTTCAGACTTTACTTAGAGGACCGCACATTTTCCCGTCAAGTTTGTTTTTATAGATCACAACCTTTGCTTGGGAAGTGACGCACACGTACGCACGTTTCCAGCCCTGTTTTGTACGTACGCACTGTTTATAAATGAGACCCCAGAGCAGTGTTGTGTTAATTAAACACTTTGGAGAAATGAAAATCTATGAATGCATGATATATAGTCATATCCCCTAACCCTAGGGATCACAGTATAATTTCATTAGGCGACTGATTGGGTCTTTGTTAGTGTCACCAGAATGGATAACCTTTTAAAAAACTGCACAGTTATCTGAAAGCGGCATACTATTACTTGCCGTCGTTCTACTCCGGTGTACCTTTGTTTCCAGTATGTTCTCTATCAGACGGGTGTTCAGATCTGTCCTCTCCATTGCTCTCATCTACTTCAGTCACTGTGGTGAGCTCTGGTTCACTCTTATACAGCCTGTAGTCTGGGCCCTGCCGATGAGAAAGAAAGAACAAGTTCAGCAGACATAAATAACAGGCCTGATTTATAGTTATGGAGTTTGGTTCCAAACGGAGACATAACATTTAACCTCCTCTTGGAGAATGACTTCAAAGACAGTGGCAAACAAACATCCTTTTTCTACAAAAGTACGGTTCTACAGACTGGCCAATCTTGAAACATAAATGTATACAGCTTGAAGAAAAAACTCCACATGTTGTTCGAGTTCGAAACACTGTTTTACAGCCAAATGAAAAAGTAAGCAGCAGGCAGACGCATTCAAAAAACCAAGGACAGAACACAACAAAACAACACAACGTCACTACTTTTCAACACACAGACAGAGGCACAAAAAGGAAAACAAGGCAATTCAATAAAAAAGACAAAAAAAATGTGAGTGCGGCTTCATCCAACTAACTGGGGGGAAAATTATGGAAGTATGGCATCAAGTAAACAATGGGATATGAACCAACCAAAAACAATCAAAAAGATGTCAGATGTCCATCAAAATGAAAGTGAAAACCATCACAGCAAGCAATGACGAGTGATGACACAGCTCAGGGCAGGTTCAACAGGTCAACAAGCTTACGCTGTGTGTGCCATTCCTGTGACTGGCCTTCCTGTCCTCCGGCCTGTGGAGTGATGAAGGGCGCACACCAGCATGAGAGGGCATAGGGGGCACGGTGGGGGGGTTGGGCTCATAGGACTGGGGTAGAGGTGGCCGTGGGGGTGCCGAGTCCTCCTCCTGGGGATTATACATGGCATGACTGGACAGGAAGAAGGTGACACATGGCGCCACCATGCACGCTCAGGGCAACCACCATCTGGTACATTGTAGTTCTGGCCCGCAGGATGGCCAAACCAGCTGATTAGCCAAAGAGAGAGCTCCACGTGCTGTTACAGGGTGACTGACACATCACTCAGATACCACCACTCACACTGTCTGTAAGCAGGGCTGGCAGTTTGAGCACTCAGCTTAAGTTGATCTGGGTAAAAAGAACTGTAGTGCTGCAAATACAAATTATTTTTATGATTATTTTTCTAATTAATGGTTTTATTGGCTGACCAAAAAATAACAATTCCCTTACAATGATGTTTTCAAATTGCCTGTTTTGTCCGACCAACAGCCCAAAACCCGAAGATATTCAAATTAAAATTATATAAAAAAGAGAAAAGAGGAACAAATCCCTACATCTGAGAAGCTGGAACCAGCAAATGTTTCGGATTTTTGCTTGATATGACTTACGCAGTTAAATGATTACCACAATATCTGTCGATTCATTTTCTGTTGATCAACTGATTGTTTCAGCACTAGAGATCTGTATGACCACTGTTCAGTGTCTCCTTTAGTGGTGCCTCACCTCATTTTTGTGCTTGCTGAAGTTGGTCTTGGGCCCATAGAAGTTCATACCATCAACAGCATTTCTCTCAGCTTTATGTTTATTGAGGGCCTCCATCACATCTTGAATCCTCCAAAGTTCTTTCTGGATGTGGACGTGCTGCTGGCTGGGAGGCTCCGTCTGGTTGTGCACAGAAAACACAATGTTCACAAATCACCTAATATAACCTGCAAATTAACACTGAACTGGTGTTCTGGACACAGAGAAAAGCAGAAGACTACGACAAACAAATCCGTAGTTTTTAGGGCTGCACGATTTGAAGAACAGGTCATATTGCGATTATTGTGGACAGTCTTGCAATTAGCGATTTGATTATAATGGAACAAATGGTACTATGAGTCTACTTGCTTAATGATCAAGGAATGCACAAAATAATTAAAACTAATTAAAAAATAAACAATATTTATAACAATAATTAGTGAAACAGATGTGAAACAGAACAAGGGGAGCGTGTTGCTCTACGGAGCAGGCGGCTAGAAGCAGTAAATATTGGCACACTAAGTGTTCATATGTATAATGCAGTTACTCCTCCACAACTGTACATCAGTGTATTAAATAGAGAGTATAATGTTTAGTTAACAGTTTACTGTTAGTATAACAATATATTAAATATATATATTCATTAGAATATCATATAATACAATACTTTTTTACCACTTGTTGAATATTAAAACCAGTTACAGCTGTTTCATTTGTGTGGTTTGTTTTTATTCATTAAATCCTTCTGCAAGCAAAATGCTCTACATCGGTGTCCAATTTCTTAATAATCATACTGTTTAACATTTAATCATTTGCCGTAGCACGTCCGGGCGGGAAGGGGGGTTACGTAAAGTTGTTGTCTTAAAAGTTACTCGCACATTGCTTATAAAACATTTTTCTCATAGCACGCAGGTTTTTAGGGGCACATGCGAGAGAGCCTGGTGTGGGCAGAGATAATGAGCAGACTGCAGCACACACAGAGAAGAGAGCGTCACACATACCTTTTCTTGTTTTATTAAATCGCACACTTTTTGTAGTTATGTACTCGCACTCAACACGTCATCGCAATTGCGATTAGATCAATTGTACAGCCCTACTAGTTGTTTCCTCCTTACTGATGACAGGTTTGTCAGTGAGTGAAAGGCACTTCAGAAAAGGATTTCCAGGCTCCCTGCTGTCCTTCTGAAATCGCTACTCTGAATTAGCACTGGCTCTGACTGTTAGTTCTGTTAGTTTTTTCTGTCTCTACGTCTCCCCCATGATGAAGGACAAGATAAAAGACAGACTTAATTAAGACCTGCTCTATCATTGCTGCAGTCATCAATCACTCACTATGTTGCTTTGATCTCTCAGTTACTTCTGTCCACCATGAAGCTAAGGGCACTGGGGCACAAAACTCTTCTTTACTTTCAAAGTTAAAAAAGTGCCTACAAAAAGGATGACTAGGAGTTCAAATCTACAGCATTTTCAGCTTTCTTTGAAGATTTGTAGTACATGTACATGAATTATGCAATGCCAGTGTTAGACAGCAGAAACGGAGCAAGATTAAAGCAGCGCAGCTTCAGTCTCAAGAAGTATCCTACCTGAGGGCTTCCCAGTGCTTCAAGCTGCTCTAGCAAGTTGTTCTTAGCCAGAGTCACATCTCCTTCCAACCTGTCATACTCCCTCCACGACCGCTCCAACTCCTGTTGTGGCAAGAGAAACACTTTGTGAATGATAATGTAAAATAAAAAAATGAATAAAACAAGCAGGGAAAACTCTCATCTCACTAGCTCTTCTGATTAAAGAGATGTCCAGCATGAGTGTGTTTAGTGTGTGTGAATGCACTGTATGACTCACGGCTGTGACTCTGGAAAGCTCTCTACAGGTGCTAAGCAGGCCGCTCTGCAGTAAGTCACTCTGCTGGATGACACTCTGCATGGCAGCAGGGTTATCAGAGCCCATCTCTATCTCCTGGCTGGCTGACAGGAGTGCTGTCTCCAGAGTGTGCTGAATGAACACACAACATATCAAATACACATGCACGAGTAACCTTTTAGGTCACAATGGATAACAACTAGTCACAATGGATTATTTAAGCCCATGACCTTGTTTTGAGTTTCTATACTCTATGAACAGATATTAAATGTATTATTTTTTTGTAATTAATTGACTGTATTCTCTCAATGCCTGTCAGCAATGACCAACACAATGTTACAGTCTGCTGACAGTGGACAGTCAGATTTGCTAAATATGACATGGCTTTGCAAACCTTGCAAGTTGATGACAGTAGCTAGGCTATAGTTAAGCATTATAATAAATATATTTTAGACTTAGTTGTTTGGTTTTTTTAACTCTCATTTTTGCGCATGTACATTTAACTCAAGCGATTCTGATCATTTAAGTGTGAGTGTAACCCATTTATTCTTTCTAGTTTTTCTTTTTCCACTTGTGAGTTTTTCAAACAGTGTTTTGACTGAGTTAAGTACAGATGACAGATGAGCAGTGTTTAGTCACCTTCTCTCTGTACAGCTGCTGAAGTTTGTCCTCCTGTGTCCTCACCACCTTATCCTGCTCACACAACCTGCTAAGTTTGGTCTGAGGAGAAAACAATGAAGAGTTTTGACCCACTGTGTATGGTGGAATGGATCATGTCGTGCAAAAGTGCAACACTGAACTTACATCAATGTCCACCTCTTCTGGCATACAAGTATAGGTATGTTCCCTGTAGTCTTCTGGACTCAACTGTAAAGAAAGACAGAACATTAGACAGAGACACCAAATATGCATATTAGAATCTAGAGATCTAATGCAGTGTCATGACAAGGCCCTCTCACTGAGCCACTAGATTTGTCCTTGAGTAGAAACTCATATTTCACTAAGTCAGACATCTACGTGAGCAAACCAATAGCAGGAAAGCAGCCAGTTTAAACACAGATTCTGGGGCCTCATGTTTCATCAATCACAGTTGTTTGTCTCCATCAGCACAACGCAGTGGTTTTATTGGAAAAGAAAGGGAAATGAATGTAAAACAATCTACTAGCTTACTAAACTCTGGAGTCAGTGTATATGCTGTGTCCACCAACTGTGTTTTCTCAAGTACATACTCTGCAGCTAATTGATTCAGGGAATGTGTGTATTGCATTAAGTGCAACACACACATTCCCTGTACAATTGCAATTTTACTTAAAGATATTCCCAGAATAACAGCATAAGATTTCCTTAAGACCTTCTAACATACAGTGTGTTAACAATTATAAACCGGTGTGTAGTTACACCTACATTTATGTAGTTACAATACCAAGAAAAGAAAATGCATCCTTCTTTCCACTTGTATTAAAACCGAAATTTTAATTATTTTAAAGAAGAATAAACACAGCTCAACCAGGGGGGATTATTTCAACTGCATTGGATCCCATGTTTCCAGAAAATCCATTCATCACATACTTCTTCATCATTCACCAAACACATATAAATCTAAAAAAATACAAGTGCAGTTAATTAATATTAATATATTTATTGCTAAAATTGGATAAGAAATGACATAATGACTACGAGGTCAAAGTGCCAACTTTCAGCTTTAATGTACATCCTTACTCGCCCCCGGACATTGAGAGAACCAAAATAAATGTTACATTACAAAATTAAAATACACTTGAATTGAGTAATAATGCTTAATATATGGCTTCAAATAATTTACTGTCTACTATACAACCTCCAGACATCAGCTGACACTGGCATCTTCCCTTGTGACGCTCTCCCAGGCCTGAACAGCAGCCATCTTCCCTTCTTGCTTGTTTGGGTCTTTTTGCTTTGAGTCTGGTTGTTCAGCAAGAAGTATGTGCATGAAGCACATGACTAAGTCACATTTCAGATCACATATCTGTTTAGTCCTAAAAAAACAATTGCTTTGGTCGTACACTATGTTGAGGTTCATTACTATCTACTTTAAAAAACCTTAAAGTTAAGAGTCCGCACTTTAACTTTGTAGACATTATTAAATTTCAAATTCAATGTGCTGGCCTACAGAGCCAAAACAACAAAAAAATGAATTACTGTCCCAATACATTTAGACTCTACTTCTAAACAACCATTACACACTCACACCTGCACTCTTTTACACACACTTTTCTTAAAAACTCTGTTTGAACCACACAGAACAGTTAAAGCAGGGACCTGAGAACCACATGGCATTCCACACAAAACATGCAGACTCTCCCACAGCACAGAGAGCTTCACTGTTATGTTGTGTGGTGTGGATTACAAGTGACATGGGGAGGAGAAGGGAGACAGACTTCTAGGAGCTGAACAGGTGGGAATGCAGCTGTTGCTGGGCTTGTACACCAATGAACAAGTGGTGGGGTGAGGGAGGGTGGGGGGCAGTCTTTGGCGGCACTTTTACACCTCAAGAGGTGGTCACAAAAGTGGCAAAGTGATGTAATAGCCATCCTCACACATAAGCCGACCCTCCTTACCATAAGCAGAATGACAAGAGGGGGTGAGAACGCAATGCAGACAGGTAAAAAGTAAAAGACAGTTCACCTAGAAGACTCATCTTCATCTTCAATATGTCTCCATGGCCATATTAGATATAAGGACTATACTACAGTTGATGCTTTATTGTATTTAGCCTATATATAGCCACTACATCCTAAAATCAAATTAATAAAGCAGCACTGGTTGACTCCAAATTAACTGTACAGCATAAGAGCATAACTTGGTATTTTTGTTTTAAGATAGTGGAATATTCATGTATTCTGCAAAAAGTGAAAATTTATTTACTTTAATGTACTTAAACTATGCCATAAAATTTTTTCACATAAAGATTTAGTATTTGGTAAAGCACTAGATTGATAAGTAACTCAGAGTCCCCTTGCCAAGTCCAGGTTACTCAGCTAATGAGAGGGAACACATTCTGCAAAGAGTTACGAAAAATCGCACACTAATGTCCACAAGTTATGGCACTAAAAAAAGAAGTAAAGACTAAAGGCACTGCTACCTAAATTAACTGGGTGCAAACACATATCAACTTCAACTTCTAGAGTAAACAATATTCAGCCCCAATACACAAACCTGAGAACAGTGAAGCATACACATCATACGTCTCTTTTACAAGTCATGCTCATATTGGCATGACTTCTCATAGTAAGAGGAGAACAGTCAAAAGCAATGGATGAGGAGGTGCTGGCGATACAAAAGATACAGGGAGACCAGTCTCAAGATGCCATGAGGACTTGGACACTGACAAAGGAGCATCGCACAACAGACCAAAATAACAACAGCGACTTGTGAGTAACGCCTTTGGCTGGCCTTACTTGCTTGTAAAGTTGAGGCCTTGGGGCAGAGTTCTCAATCAAAGTGTGAGTCATGACGATTAAAGGGGCATTTTCCTTCATCTAGTCCAGTGTGGAGAGGAGCGATATAGCAAGTGTCAGTTTATAGCAGTACTTCACTTCAGAGACGACAATGTTGTTACACCTTGCTTGCTCTCACTCATGAAGCATACTCAAACATAAACACGTGCATCCAGAGTGGACAGGAATGGATACAGTAACGAGGAGTAATAAGAGATGCTTACAAACAGAATCAGGAAGACATTGTAGTGTAGAGCACTTTTGCTGCAATGTATGTGGCAGTAGATGGCAAATGTTAAGCCTCATCACTTTACTTTCAGTGAATAAAATTGCATTTCCTAGCTAGATCATTTCAATATGAAATTATCTTCTCTATAGTTATTTTTAGAAATTTGTTATTGGGCCTCTGTGTACTATAAATTGCACTTTTGTAATTGCATTTACTCTCAAAGCAATCCAGAACAATAAAAAAAATCAGAAAAGGCACTTAACAGTTCAATGACATGATACATGCCTTTCTATATGGAATACAAAAAGCTTATCCACATCTATACACCAATCAGCCATAACATTATGACCACCTGCCTAAACTTGTGTAGGCAAATTGTACTGCTAAAACAGCCCTGACCCATCAAGGCATGGACTCCAGTAGACCTCTGAAGGTGTGCTGTGGTATCTGGCACCAAGACAGCGGATCATTTAAGTCCTGCATTGTGTGGTGGGGCCTACGTAGATTGGAGTTGTTTGCCCAGAACATCCCACAGATGCTTTATTGGATTTGCATCTGGAGAATCTGGAGGCCACGTCAACATCTTGAACTGTCAAATGTAAGTCACTTTGGATAAAAGCATCTGCCAAGTGAGAAGATGTAATGTAAATGTAACTCGCTGTGGCGCATCATCCCGCTGAAAGACGCCACCGCCATCAGGGAAATTCCGTTTCCAAGAGAGGGTGTACTTGGTTTGCAACAATGTTTAGGTAGATTGAATGTGTCGAACTAACATCCACATGAATGGCAGGACCCAAGGTTTCTCAGCGGATCATAGACCGAAGTGTCATACTGCTTCTGCTGGCTTGCCTTCTTCTCATAGTGCATCCTGGTGCCATGAGTTCCTCAGGTAAGCCACGAATATGCCCCCGGCCATCCACGTGATAAAGTGTAAAAGAAAATGTAATTGTTTTGTAGTCTAGTTCTGATGCTCACGCGCCCATTGTAGGTGCTTTCGGCAGTGGACCTGACTTGTCTGCGACTACGCAGCCTCAAATGCAACAAACTGCTAAGCACTGTTTGTTCTGACCCCTTTCTATCAGAACCAGCTCTAACTATTTCAACAATATGACCTACAGTAGCTCGTCTGCTGGATCAGACCACACGGGACAGCCTTTGTTTGCCACGTGCATCAATAAGCCTAGGTCACATGTGACCTTGTCACCAGCTCACCGCTTATCCTTCCTTGGATCACTTTTGATAGGTACAAGGAACACCCCACAATAGCTGCAATTTTGGAGATGCTCTGACCAAGTCATCACAATTTGGCCCTTGTCAAAGTCGTTCAAATCCTGGGCCATTTTCCTGCTTCTATATAACACATCAACTTTAAGGATTACATGTTCACCTGCTACCTAATATAGCCCATCCACTGACAGGTGCCATGGTAACAAGAAAATCAGCATTAGCCTATTCACGGCACCCATCAGTGGTCATAATGTTATGGCTGATCGGTGCATGTGGGTGTGTATACACACACACGCACACACACACACTATACTATAAACTATACAGAATAGAGTGATATGTAGATACTCAGTAAATATAGCTGACAGTAAATTTTGGGTATGCAATCAGACTGAATCAATGGATATGTCCATCTAGGTACAAACTGCAAACTAGCTGAGGCTATAAATGCTGTGTTGTGACATGGTTCATGCTATGTAGCTGTGCATATAAAAATGAACATTAAATAAATGAACTAATAAAAGTTAGCTAGGCATCAAACAATAAATATTTTCTTTTCAGTGGACAGTACTAATTATTATAGTAATAGCAAAGCATTAAATTTGTTCAGTTTATGACAGGGCCATGCATTCATGCATTACCCCACCTGATTGTCCAAATACATGAGGTTCCTTTGGAGGTGATGCGACAGAATGTCGTTCTAAGCTCAGCAGCAAAAAGGAGAGGAAAGAAAAGGCAACAGGAGAGTGAGATAAAAAAAGGATGTACAAAAGGACATACTTTTTCTGATGCCCCTTTTCTCTCTCTCTTATTCACACAAACACACAAACATGTCTGTCATGGACAGTATACCCAAAGATGACCTGACAGAAAGGAAGGCAGGTCCAGTCTAGGTGAAGAAAAAAGATAAGGTAACAGATGTACTATATACAGTAAAAGAAAGAGTGCACTGTGGGACATGAACGACTAGAGCTCCATAATCACCAAGTGACATAGACTTGACCAAATACACGCAAAACACAAAGACAGCAGTAAGCTGAGGATAAAATAATACTTAAACTGGGTGTGAGTATCTTGATACTAAGGCAACAATACTATATACTATATTAGTACAAAGTAAATTGTAGTCTAGTAGGTATATATATTTATATATATAAAAATCTCTCATTCCCAACTATTCTCTACCTCAGGCCTGGCTGGCCTACATCAGAAACACACAGATCTGTAGTCTGACGTCTAAGAAGAGACTTTAAATTCAGAAATCCTGAATTAACATTTATGTATGCCAGTGGCCTTAACCTCCTTAGCCGGTCACTCTTTAAGCTTGCCAATGGCTTTAAGTTTCATTAATGGCTAACATCTGTCTGGACTCTTAAGGGAAGTAAAATAACTTAAGTGCTTGCCTGACTGAAATGGACCAAAGGTAAATGATCTGTTCATCTATATAAAGTCATATTGTGGTTATAAAGGTTATTTTTATTTCCAGACATTTCACACATTTTGGGAAAAGCTGAAAACAAGTTAGCTGATCCCTAAATATGATGAACAGACAACTTCAAGCCAAAGCATAGTCCTTTACGGAAAAAATGTCTACTGTAGAGCCTTAAGTCAGCCATGTGTGAAGACCAAAAAAAATCCTCTGGATAGAGATGAATAATGGAAGTAAAGATGGAATACGCTCCACACGCTAACACACAAGCCTACAGGGGCATCTCTGGGGGCCTGACCTTTGGGTTGTCGCCATCCATGTTTAGTTGCATAAGCTGTGCTACAGTGTGTTCCCGGATACTGTTTAGCTCTGCCTGCTGCCGCCGCAGCTTTATCAGCAGCAGAGTCAGTTCCTCAGGCTGCAAGGGAGGGAGGAAGGGAGGGACATAACAGCCACAAAGGAACAAGGACACACCGCAGGGGGAGTGGGAGAGGATAGGAGAGAACACACCAGGACAGGAGATTTAGAGGTATCAGGCTCCCAACAGGTGAACAGTTGCTACTATACATCTAGGTATTGAGTTTTCATGCAGATCAGGACTATGAGATTCTCCAATGTGCTAACGCTATCAGCAGCATGCAAATTCTACACGTCCACTCAAGACAGAACAGTTTAGCATTTATTACAAAATCCAGTTCACACTTTACCAGCTCCATGAGGACATAGCACTGTGTGTGACTTTGACATAAATTCCTGATCTGGCTTAGAGAGTTGTGAGTGACAGGGTTTTTAAGTCTCCACTGATGTGACGCGAGTCAAAGGAGCTCCCTGAAGTGAACAACATGCTAAATCCAACCACTTGGAACATGCATCTGAGTTCTGCCTAAATCTGTCTCTAAAGATTCTGTCACAATGTCTTCCTGGAAGGAATGAAGGACAGAAAGATGGAGAGGGGGCGGGG
>JAPMOB010212214.1:0-10218 GCA_029875015.1 Lepomis gibbosus | reverse complement strand
CACACACACACACACACACACACACACACACACACACACACACACACACACACACACACACACACACACACACTCATTTGACATTACGCGTGGGTTTTATAGAAGGCAGTAGACATTTTATAGCAGGCAAAAGACCAGAATGTTTTACATGCACAGATGCACATAGTCTGTAAAGATTACTGACATGGTAGATTCAGGTGTGACATGCTCCAATAATGATCACATTACACCACCTCCCCCTATAATGCTAGCTATGTCCGGAGAATGAAGAGGAGTAATTAGGGAAGGGGAGGTTAGGAGAAGGTTTAAAGGAAGGTGAAGGAGAGAGATATGAAGGGAGGAACATGCACGCATCAACACACACTGATTGAATAATATAAACTAAATATGCATTTGAAGTACTGCTTTTTATTGGTGTATCAGTTGTTAATTCAAATTGTTGTGTGTGAATATCACCTTGGGCTTTCTTTAATGACTGGTCCAATTCATGCTGACAAAACTATTTTACTGAGTTGTACACTTAAATGCAAAGTAACCACATTTTAGGTGGAGTATGAACTTTGGAGTATGCTTTATCCTGATCATTATGTTGACATTCAGGAATATTCCATGAATGTTTCCTGTACTAAATTAAACAGCTTCCATCCAACCACCATGACCTGTCACAGCTCTGAGACCTGATATTATGTAATATTTGCTCTGTGTATCTCACACAGTATAGGAAATCTGTTGTGATCTGAAACAGTATTGCAAATCGCTTAACAAATCCCAAATAATATGAACATGTTTTCCTCCAGACCAGTTCAATTATCTACGAACAGAAGGCAGTGCCCATGCTGCCACAATGAAACATTTCTCATGCGCGAACACTCAGTGACAACAGATGAGTGGGACAGTCTCAAAAAGAAAATAGCCTTGGCTGTGGTCACTGAGAAGCACAACCAACTCAAATACTGCAGGCTGCAGTCTGTGTAAGGATGGTGCTCACGCGTCAAAGTTTAACAAACTGTTCAGACTGAAAGTGGAGATGAGCAGAAACAATTTGGGAGCCTGATAAAATACCCGTTATTCCCAGCATGGCTACTGCTACAGCATGAATGCTTAATCTGTAGGCCGCAGAGTGAGGGGACTGCCAATCTAAACCAGTGATTTAAAACACTGTCACATGTTAATGCTCAAAATATATAAATACTAAAAATACTTTCTAGTCATTTGTGTGTTCCACTTAAAACAAAGGATCACATGATTTGTATTATTAAAACTGTGCCTTAATGCACGGGACACATTACACAATTGAAGACTGTCATGAGAAGTGGGAGTCTGATCAAAATAGCAGCAAACACATATTGTAGACTCACCCTGCCAATTGGAATTCAGGAAAGAAAAGTCAAATTAAACTAATAACAAACATAAAAAGAATGTGGATATATTACTGTCAGAATCGCTCAAATTAGGCTCTATATACTTATTTGGATGGTTCAGTTTACAGTCTGTATACTTATGTATATGTGTATAAGAGCCACTGTGTTGCTGATAGGAGAGTTGATGGTTGCAGGGAAGTAACTGATGCCAATGCAGATACACTGCATGCACTGCATGCACATTCAGGTTTAATTCAACATCAAACCTGAATGTTTAACTAAAGAAAAGTGAGTTTTGTCTTGCTCAGGAGAATATAGAAGAATTATTAGGTAACTACATTACCAAAATAATTCCTATCAATATTACTTGTGTATTCTCAGTTTTTAGAGTAAGTGTAACAACACAATGCCATAGCCATCCTTTATTTCAATAACTGCCAAGAGCCTTCCATCCATGGAGTCTGTCAGTTTCTTGCATCCTTAATGATAGCAACCCCTCCTCCACCTTGCTGGCAACTGAGTCAAAGTGGTTCTGTGTCCATCAGTGTTCCAGCCACGGGCCCATCAATCTGGTCCATCAAGAGTCACTCTCATTTCCCTCTGAGCACTAGGCACCTTGTACTTCTGGACACTCCAGGTAGGTTGCGGTTCTGGAATATGGTGGCACTAGAAGATAACGGCTTGCCCTTTTTGCGCTCCAGCTGACTATTCGCAACAAAATGTTTGATTGTCTTGTGGTCACGCCTCAAAAGAGTGTTGCATCTGTAACATCTGCATCTGAATGTCATTTTACAATTTTTGACTTTTCAGTGTCAGTTAAATCTTTTGTTTGGCCTATTTTACCTGAGGTAATGAAGATGCCTAATAATCACGCTCACCTTGATCTAAGGTGTCTTTTGCCACTATCTCTCTTATTACACATGTACATTTTACATGAAAATTATAAACTCCAATTGAGCATTCACATTTATATGGTTTGGAGTTGGAAAATGTGCATAGAAATAATTATTCCTTCAGAATACTAACTTGCCTAATAATTGTGTACATAGTGTAGTGGGGGACTGAGGCACTGAAGCTGTATGCCAGGGGGCAGAGTCTGCAAAATGCACAGCTGCCCAAAAGGGCTAAAATTAGCACTGTCTTTCAATGGCTTTTTTCTTGCTCTTATGCCATCCTGGTCTTTTACAGAAGACAACTGCAAACCGACTGACTGCTCAGCCATATCAGAAGATGGATCTATAGAGGTTAATGCGGGAGGAACATTCTCTGTTAGACCTCCTTGATTAGATTAGCGAGCGTGTCATCCCATTTTAGCGTTTTTCATATAGCGTGCCCTCCCATGAATCCAACTCCACTGAGCTCACAGTGGCAGCATGGATTAATAAGGGGACACCAGCTTGTGGAGTCATAACCCCCGACACAGCTTTCCACTATGTTTGCACTGTAAAGGTCAAGGCTGTTGTTGGCAAGCTGAGATTCTCAGATTCTCTTTCTGGTAGACTGACTCAGCGCCTGTAATCTAAAAAGTTTGTTGTCTGGAAACTTGCATCCAAAGGGTCCCTAAAGGCAAACATACTGTTCTACAGTTCATTTTCCATAACCACAGCTCACCTTTCATGGGTCACTGATTACGTGTTTTTTTTTGCCAAGTGCCTATATATCTTTATGAGTTTTTGCATGGACGCATATGTGTGTGTGGTTGTATGTGTGTGTGTGTGTGTGTTGCAGTTAGGGTACAGTGTTCACTTCACTGATGCTATTATTTGTTGAATGATGAAAATGAATGATAAAAATTATCATTAGATTTATAAAAAGCTCCCAAAATGTTGCTGCAGGTATTACTGTGGATTTGATGTATGCTCAGGTAAGCTAAGCTAATTACGTGTAGCCATTAGAAGCAGAGTGGCCAACTACTGCTGCAGGCCTAAAGAATGTCCACTTCTGCCAAATTCCACACTAACAGTTTGCTTGAGCATATTTTTCACATAAAATCTGTTGTTTCCAAGTTCAGATTACATGGGTAATGCACTTCCCCCTGACTTTTCACAGTTCCCTTTAGAGTCACATAAGGCTTTATAAAGCTGTGTTCACATTTTGAGTAGTTTTCCAATCAGTGGGGGTCTTAAACATCTGGGGGAGTGATCATCAATATTAGTTTGCATACATTGAAATGGCAGAGAGTGATAAGTGTGGCCTCTCCTACACAGGGACACAGTGAGAAGGTCAGTTTATATAATGACGTCATACACGATATTCATGTTTCTTTTAAGATTTCTATCTAATATAATATATATATATATATATATTAAAAATATCTAATAGTTATTGACAACAATTTACAGCAATTTGAGATCCCTCCTCCTCTGTTTAAATTTTTTAAAACCAATGTAACTAAATATCTACAGAGCATAAAGATGAAAATGTTTTTTGATGTTTTTGCAATTAAGAGCCATTCTTTTACTGAATCTTCTCATGAATGTTACACCCAGTCCATAACTAAGTTATGACCACTCACCATCAGACCACCTCATGGCATCATCCAGGTTTGGCGGCAGCCCCTTCCAAAGTGTGCTGTCTTTAGGGTATCCCAGGTCCATGCGCCTCAGGTGGTCATCGTAGCGCCAGTAGTGGCTGTCCTTGAAGAAGTAGGTTTTGTCATTGTGTAGCCAGACAAAGGCTGCATCCACGCCCTCCAAGGGTAGGCCAAAGTCAGTGATTGGGCGAGGGTAACCCTCCTCGACGTTATTGTCTTTAAACACCCAGTACTTTAGACCTGCAGAAGTTGGACACAGAGGTTTCAATAAAATACATCAATCAATCATTTTATCTATATAGTTGTATTTACAAGTCATACATACAAGTGCTCAACGTACATAAGGTAAAAAGTAAGTAAATTAAAACATTTTTTAAAATGAATAAAATAAAGTACAATATAATAAAACAAATCAAATAATAAATAACATTAAATTGCATATTGAAGTAAACACACACAAAATAAAAGCCAGACTCAAAAGGTGTGTTTTAAGTATTCTATATGTACACTCTGCTCCACCCAGGTCCTCCAGCAGGCCTTTCTACAGGCTGGGGCCACAGTGGTTAAGCGCTTCCTCACTGTGGGTGTTAGACTGGACCCTAGGAACAACCAACTACCATAGGACCTGAGGGATATAGTGGGTACATATCTTAAAACGATGTCAGACAAGTAGTCGGGAGTGAGACCATTTATTGATTTGTAAACCAATAAAATAATCTTAAGATCAGTTCTAAAACTCAAAGGTAGCCAGTGCAGTGACTGTAAAACAATGTGTAATGTGTGTGCTTTCCTTCTAGTCCTGATCAGCATATGAGCCACTGAATTTTGTACAAGCTGAAGTTGATCTATGGCTTTCTCGGTAGACCAGAAAGGAAAGCATTACAATAGTCCAGCCTTCTATTGACAAAAGTGCATTACTGTTGATTGTGTTTGATATGGAGCCACAAGAATGCAAATGTATGCCTGGTCAGTCAACTAAATTCTCACTGACAAATACAATATGGATGCTAGAGTAAGATAAGCTTGAAATCAGATGTTTACCTTTGAAAAAGACTATTTTGTGGTCCCCAGGCCTCTCGTACACAGCATCCACACTGTCTAGATTGGGGGGAAGGCCTCTCCAGAAGCGATGGATCTGAGCCGGACGAAGAGACACCAAGTGCTTCTCTCGAGTTAGTCGCCAAAAGTATTTCCCTATGACAGACAGGAAGTGGTTAGAACTTGGAACTTCTTCACAATATCCTGTAGGAGTGTATTACAAGAAAAACTATGTTTAGGTAAAACACAGTGCCCTGCGTCTGCAGTAATCTTATAACAGGTTGTACCCCTCCTTCCTGTCACCACGGCTTATAGGTGAACAAAAGCTCAAACAATAACTATTAAAGGGGTTTTAAAAATTCTCTTTAAAAATATAAAATAATTTTGTTAGCTTGTTAGCTTTGTTTGGATACTTTCAACTACCTAGGAAAAGAGTACTGAGAAATAAGGCAGTTGGATTTGTGCTTAGGAGGAGAGGTGTAACAAATTAGCAAGAAGGGGAACCTAATCCAATACGCATCATTGTCATTATGAAATCATTTTCAATATGACTTTATTTAACATGTTTTGGCTGTGATTACCATCTTGCTTTGTAAATAAAACTAGCCACACTGGTCAATAAGCCTAAAAGATTAATTTCAAGCTCAGCAGATAATAAATATACAGCAAAACAGGGGCCACACTGTTGCTGTGTGGGGCTATTTTGTTTTGGACTGCAGCATATGTGACGGTGCGAGCCTGTGATACAAGGCCTGGGAGCCACACATGACTCAGCTTTCTATTGATCGCTGGAGCCACCACTCTGTCCTGTGCCCAGCCCTTGTCCCTTTCTCTTTCACTTTTATCTCCTCTCCTTTCACCTCTTTTTCTCTCTTCTCTCTCACTGTCACTCTCTGTCTCTGTCCGTCTGTCTCTCTTGTTCACTTTCTCCCTTTAGACTTGAGTACCTTTGAAAAAGAAGGCCTCCCCTCGTATTTGGGCCACGGCATCAAAGTGACTCGTGCATCTGTCAGGGGCGTCTCGCGCCAGCCTGAGAGAGGAAAGTCAGAGGAAGAAGGGAAAAAAATTGAAGAGAGTAGAAAAAAAAGAAAGACATTTACGGGCTATTTACATACATACCTATATTTTATATAAACATGAAAAAACCTCACTTATTGTAGGTTTGGCAGTTAACGGATAAATACCAAAACCACTTAAATCCATTTGCATACCAAAAAAACCCAACTATGTGATTATTGCAGCCTCCTACTGAGAGTGTCTGACTGTGCATGCATGTGCATGTGTTTTCTTCAATTAAATGGGCTAAACATGAAACATGAAATGAATTCACGCTGACACAGTGAGATCCCCCAGTGGATTTATCCCTGGGGCTAATAAGTGATTTAAAGCACTGACGTGGTCGGCATGCCAATGATGAAGCCATTAGCACCACAGGGCTGCCACTGTGAGTGGGAGCCCACCCTTGTATTATCAACAAAGATCTCCATTCAGAGCTCTATTAACACAACACCTCTGCCTAGCGGTCAGCATTTGTGACCCTTGTCAAGTATAATACAGCTTTTCCACAAATCATGACCAGACAGAAGTGGTGAAAAATGAGTAATGCGGGCAATGAAAGGGCAATACTAGGGACGAAAAGAGGATTTTATATGCCTACTTAGTTT
The DNA here is from genome assembly GCA_029875015.1 of Lepomis gibbosus. Classification (NCBI taxonomy): domain Eukaryota; kingdom Metazoa; phylum Chordata; class Actinopteri; order Centrarchiformes; family Centrarchidae; genus Lepomis; species Lepomis gibbosus. Next base: position 3,622 of record JAPMOB010212214.1, on the reverse strand, counting down.
AGAACTGCTGCATACTCTTTGTATGTTAGTGTGAGTGCGTGGAGGTCAGCCAGCACTGGGTTTTGTAGTCAGTGTAGTTTGAAACACTCCCTAAGCAAGCTGCCCCCTCTTGAGCCTATTAATTCAAGAGACCACCGAGTACAGTTGATGCACTTGCAAAGCAACCAGGCTCTGCTGATGTTTGATTATAATTAACATATCAAAATCTATAAGGTTAGTACAATGGCAAGTTAACAGAAATACAAAAGTGTTTTCAGTGCAGACATGTTCAAAGAACTGCTATGCTGCTAATAGGAATGGATAAGACATATAGTCCTGGCAATATAATATAATACTAATAAGATATTTTATTGTGGCTAGTTCTGCTGTGAGGAATCTCTAGACTCATCCAGGTCATAGCTCAGAATTCACTTAGGTTCATGTGCTGTGTAGTCTGACTGACTGACACACAGCACTGCTGTGCCTATAGGGTGAGCCTGTTGGTCTGTCCAACTTATTGGTCCAGAGTGAGATATCTTAACAGCTACTGAACAGATTGTACTGATCCTGATGTACTGTCCCCATCACCTTTCCCATAGTGCCACCCTCATGTTAACTGAACCTTTTTTAGGAGGATGAATTACGTAGTGATCTTACCTTAATCACCACTGCTTGATCAAAATATCCACCTGCACATAGCCTTTCATCCACTGTCTTTTGAAATTTTTGACAATTATCTCTCTCTTTAATAGCCCCCAAAATCCAAATGCCCAGATGGTCATGAAATTTGTGGTAATGTTGGCTGGAGGGAATGTACTTACTGTGGTACATCAGCCTTCAGCACCAGCACATTGCCATGACACTGAGCATACTCATGCTCAGATGAAGAGCAAATGACCTGTGTGTGTGTGTGTGTGTGTGTGTGTGTGTGTGTGTAAAGTTTAAAATCCAATCTTTATATGTTTCTAGATTTCTTGGATTCGGGCTTACTTGTACCCCAGAGGTTCTGCAGGTGCCAGGGGGTAATGCTGAAAGATTGTAGAGTTGTTCAGTTAATTTGATAAAATAGAAATTGTGATTCAATTAAAAAATATATACCCATGTTCTGTAACACCTGTCTAGAGATTGAAAAGACTAGCAAGTAAGCAATGAAGTTGAAACAGTTAGCTAAAACTAATGGATGCATGGTTAAATAGCTAAACATAATGAGGGAATGGTTGAATTGGCTAAATGTAACACATTAACATTGAGACAGTTAGCCAAAAGTAATGGATACATGGTTATAACATAGTTAAAACTAATGTGTGAAAGGTCTAACAGTAAAAATTAAAATGTTTAGCTAAAAGTACTGAATAAACAGTGTTAATTGTCTGCCAGAAACTGTAATGAAGGCCATGAAAAGGAGACGTGAAAATTTGTCATAAATCAGGAGAAATACAGGAAATCTCCCGTGAAAATCGGGAGGGTTGGCAAGTGTGGGCAGGGATGCTTGACTTCCTAACCCAGAGGTAGAAATGGTTACATAAAATACAATAATAAGGGAAAAGATTGGGCTGAAAAAAGAGAAACATCAACAAAGGGGGGGAAAGATAAACAGGAAAGAAAATGAAAAAAAACACTAACAAAACAAAACAAAACAAAACTTAATAAACAGGTGGGGTGGTGATGGCGCAGTGGATAAGACACATTCCTTTGGTGTGAGAGACCTGGGGTCAACTCCCCACTGAGACACATCCACCAATGTGTCCCTGAGCAAGACACTTAACCCCTAGTTGCTCCAGAGGCTTGCAACCTCTGACATATAAAGCAATTGTAAGTCGCTTTGGATAAAAGCATCAGCTAAATGAATAAATATAATGTAAAAACTTCAGCATCCAACATTGGACAGGCCACCTCCTACAGGTCGGGGCAATCCCGGATGGGAAGTTTAGCAGCCAATCCCCTCTGATGGGTCTTGGGGTGGCCCACTGCAATAACTCCCACAAAACAACTAGATACCTTTTGTATTCTTTTTCCTTTTCTCTTTCTCAAATAAAATTAATTTAAGATTATAACTCTGGGGTGGACCCTGCTCTCCTGTCCCCTGCTGCCATCCCTGAGCCTCCCTCTCTGGCATGCTATTAGTGGGGTCAATCTCCCCACCTACTCTGTTTACCTCTTACCCCTATTCAAATATACACTGCTCTACTAAACTATACTCATACTGTCCTAATGTCAACATGTTTAAAGCCTGCCCAATTTCCCTATGTCTTCTTGTAATGTTATATTGCACTAATTAAAAAACGGTGAGAGGATATGGCGACGTTTCATCCATCTTTACAGTCTATGGAATAAACAGTTAAAATTGTAAGCCAACAGTAATGAATAAATGGTTTAATGCTTCTGCCACTCCAAGGGTGAATGCAACACTGTACATTTTTCCATACAATTAAGAAGATTTTTTATGATAAACTGTTTATAATATCCACCATTACAATTACATTACCATTACCATTTTAAAATATTAAAAGTAAAAGAAAATACTGTTTAAAATCAGTTCAAAATCAGTTGGAACGATGATGACTTGAGTTCCACTGGCAGTGCTGTGGGGTTACAGCCAACAAAAAAGGTTGGTAACGCTGTCCTGGTGGCTCGCCACTGTAGCATTGTAGGATTGCTAGTGGGTCTTTTTACTTTTACTGCCTTTCTGTGGTCATCTATAGGGGACATTTACTACAGTCTTTGCTCCACCACCTTCACTAAGGCAGTGCATAGTGAAAATAGGGGGCCTGGGGGAGAAAAGAAAAGAACGAGCCACAAGTGTGTGTGTTTAAGAGGGCTAGGAAAAGAGAGAAAAGAGAGAGGGGATGAAGCATTATTGCTGAAGAGGTTGAAGTGGACTATTCTGTGTTCTTAGTGTGTTGCACTAAAAAAGACACCAGATCATCTACTTACAGAACAGTAGATCTGTTTTCAGGAAGGTCCAGCAGGACAGGCGGTTCAGCTGTCGGGGAGGGGTTGCCTGGTCGGTTTGTGTGGGACACTGAGTCTCTGACACCTAGGGAGAATATGTGAATAAGTTCAAATGAACAGTCAAGGAAATTTGCTGCTTTACTTTGTTTTATATAAATGTAAATTTTATTCCACTGGGTTTCAAACTGTTTTTCAAAACAAAACAAGCTGGGAACCTAAGTATTTATTTCTATTTTTGTTATTCCAATTAATATTTTAATAAAAAACTAAGAAATTCTCAGACATTCTGCTGATTGAATTTGTTAGCTCAGTTCCTCCCCTTTGGCATTATTATGCACTTATTGTACTGTACCAATTCTGTAATTATACAGAATTGCATACTCTTAGTTTGGTCTTAGCCTTTTTAAATTCAATTAAATCAATCTCACCCTTCACAGTCCTGTCCTTCAGCATTCTTTGCTGTACTTCATTCACTTCATTCCCGTCTTCATGATCATTAGTCTTTCTCCCCGCACACTGCTACTCTCTATATCAGTAATTGAAGTGATAAGGTCATATGCCGTAAAGAGGTCCAATTAACTCAATCTATGTTTCCATTAATCAATAGCCTTGCTCTACAGCGCTCATCAATTGCTCTCTCTCTTCCTGTTTCAGGCACACACACACACACACACACACACACACACACACA
>JAPMOB010212212.1:0-16266 GCA_029875015.1 Lepomis gibbosus | reverse complement strand
GAGGCTTATGAGTCAGTGCATTTGAAACTTGCTGGGCAGAAAAAAAGCAGAAACAAAGCTCTGATGTGCTTAAAGGAGAAATTACATTATGACTCATTTTCTGTTGTATCCACAACAAGATGTACAGTAGGACTTTAAATGAGTGTGATGTCACTCAGTCACAGCAGTCTGCAAAATAATTTGTGCTGAGGTGATTAAATCTCGAACGATTCAACTGTTTTCTTTAAATCTATTGTGCAATGAAGGTTTTTTTTAAGTGAAATTTGACACTGTTTCACTTATTAACACTACACATCACAAGCACAACCCATAATATCCAGTCCCCAGAAAATCCCCAGAAACTAAACAAATGTCTGAACGAATCCCTGAATTTCCATTTTTCGAAATAACTGAAATAAATAATGGATCATCAAATTTCCCATTCTTTTGACTAGTTTTCAATCATTTGGAAAGTGCTTTGATATAAGTTTGGATTGACAGAGTCATGAACGGGATTTTAAACTCAAACTGTTTGTAAACATGGATCAATTATGTAGTCGTGAATGCCAAATTCTTTTGTGGTGTAACTGTTCAACTAGCAAATAACAAATTGTGAAATATAACAAAAAATTCATGTAAACTGCAGTATTGATTAAGTATTGATACATTTAAACCACTTGCTGTAGATAAATGTGGTGTTTGCTTCTTTACTACAAAGAGATCTGTACTTTACTGTACCTGTGATTGATGTTCAATAGTGTCTTAATAGAATATTGACTATAAATTATAACATGTACATGAAATAATTGTTTTACCTTCAAAATGTGGCAGAGGAGTTGCCGTATTTTTACAGCCCTGAGTAGTGCCTGCAGGTCTTGATCACAGTTACAACTTCCACCAATCAGAGGATAGCACTGTAGCCAGTGTGTAGCCTAAGGAGCAAAACCTCTAAAATCTTTTTACAAAGTGGTTCCCTTAGCCAATAAATGGACTGGTATGTGGCGTTGCTCCATGCTATGTACTTCTATAATAATAAGTAAACTTGTCTTGTTTGAATCCCACGGTCAGCTGATGGGTAAAGTAAATGTGAAGCGTTGAAGCTGCAGTGGTGTTGCTTGGTGGCCACTGAAAAAGGGAGAAAAAAAAAGATCATTGTTCATCATCATGTTATAGAGCTCTGATGTTTTGTGATGCTGAAGTCCCATATGTTGCAAACTGCTAATTCCCTCTAACCTCGGGTCAGTAAATCGTCAAAAGGCTAATCTGACAGATATTTCTGTTGTTGCTGTTGGTAATCTAATGCTACAATGGTCCTTCCTCTCCCTCCCCCTCTACGTCCCATATATCCTCAACCCACTGTGTCTTCTTCGCCTCAGCCGAGCATTGCCAGGCCACCAAGACGTCTATAATTATCTTGACAAACGGAAATATGGTGGTTGGATTTGACATGGCCATTTCCACTTTAATTGCTGTTTAGATGCCAGCAGTGCCTTTTGTCGTGCGGCACAGTTTAATCATTGTGGGGAGAGCGGGTGTGTGTGCAGCCCCAGCTACAGCTATCAGCATGGAGATGAGATGAAGTGTCAGTAGTAACACAAAATACACCATAATTACACAGCCTGAGTAAAGCCATCCAGAGACTTGAGTGGGACGAGTCAGACGAGTCAGAGGATAGAAGTGATGATCCAATGTTGAAGACAAAACCTTGGATTTGGAACCCATTTCAGAGGAGTCTGCTCATCTTTAAAACATCTGTGACAAGGTTTAAAATGGCGGAATGGCACTTGACAGACTGGGTTGACGTACCTAAATTTGTCTTGCTTGTTTCATGTAATCAGGTAATATTTTTTTCAATAGAAAAAACTGAGAGCTGGAAACAAATCAAAATCAATGATGGAAAAATGCAATTTATTCAAGTGGTCAACAACTGACTGGGATAGACTTTAAAGGGTCCCCCAGCAAATGTAGTGTTACGCGTCCAGAAAGATGGGTACTGAGAAGAGACAGATTAACAAGACTAACAGTCTACAGACATGCTGGCGGCTCTGATGCTGTACTTTCTGTAGGCACAGTGGTGCTTTAAATTTTAATGCTAAGACAATGGCAACAACATGATGATTTTAAACAGGTAGTCTACAGTGTTTACCACATCTTATTTTAACGTATTAACATGCTAGCATTTGGTAATTAGCACTAAAAACAAAGTACAGGCTGACAGGAATGTAAACCAAATTCTTGGATAAATTAAACAGTTTCCTGATAATGTTATAGATTAAAAGTTGATGAATGCAAGTCCAATAGAAGTTAGCTTTTAACAACCTTCCAATCACTCGTGTATACAGGTACGTAACACATTGACGGGATTGTTGTGGATCTCAGGGTCCTGTGAAATGAAAGTCAAATGTACCGGTATCAGTCTATGCCTGGGGTTTATGGGCCTCACCTCAAACAAAGCTTTGCAAAAGGCACCCCTCCCCCCTTTAGTTTGCTTGCTTACTTTCACTCAATTCTTGGATGCCTATGGGATCATGATTATGTCACTCAACAGCTCAACAAAGATAGCCTAATATTGATGTTTGTCATAACTTCAGGATATCCATGAAGAAAAGTCTGACCTAAGGCATTTCTTAGTTTCTGACTCTAAAAAACAGTTTCCCAAAACTCACGCCTCACACTTCCTCAACCTCAGGTCTGTGCACATCAGATAATTAGTCGTCACTAGAACCCACCTATGCAGGCACATCTTAAAATCAGAATAATACGCCCATTAAACAGAAGTAAAGTAACTCAAGAGTAACGCACAAAGTAATGTAAAGCATTGCAATTCAGAGACAATAATATTGTAATATAACTATTACTCTCAAATGACATTTTGGAAGTGACTTGCCCAACACGGATCATATGTAACATTAACTGTAAAATAGCAAAGCAACTTATATCAGCATGTGGTTTCCAACTCTCAAATTGGCATTGTCTTCACTAGTCAATCAAATGGCATAATAGAATTCAAATGTGTTTCTATACTCTTTTCTTTCCCCTTCACTTATCCAGACCTGGAAATTACTAAAAACAAATTCCATACTTTTCCATACTGTGTGGATATCTTACAAGACATGGCCAACTCAATGTGGAATACTTAGCCCTGTGTCAGGACAGCACACAAAGCTTTCCAGCCTCAATTTAACGAGGGGCTGTCTGTCAGAGAGTTGTAAAATATGTTTACGGCTTCTGGTACACACCTTAAGGATTTACCTCTGCGTATCAACAGGGATGAATTTCAACAATGATAATCCTGTTTTTAATATCTCCCGGGAAGACAGCAGTGCATTATCTTCCCTTTCCAATGGAAGATTAAGAATGGAAATGAGATTCAGAGTCCCCTTAATTCCTACAACCATGCTCATTGTGGCATATTTTTCCTTACTTTACCTTAAAAGTATTTTACAATTGCACCAACACTTTGAAACAAAACTGTCAGCTTAAAGGCGTCTTTCTACTGCGGTCAGCGTTGTGTTTATTATTTATGACCTGCAGGCTATCTTTTGAAAACGTGCAATCTTTGTTTTCAAGATGATGTGAAGAGCCAGAGCTTTTCACCACAACACCTGTTCTGTTTACCGCAATTGTTTAAAGATTGTTACAACTTGTGAGAGAAGATCTGGAGACAATTACATTCATTTGACTGTTATTGGAGGGTAAAATCGACCCAGAGTGAGAGAGGGGCTTTTGCCTCTTTCTTTTTCCTTTTTCTTTAACGTGGGGGATGCAGCTCCTACTCATCGATCCAATGTGAGGCAGGGTGGATTTTCCTTTTTCTTTTTCTTGTTTTTATCAATATTTCCGGTGGCATGGTCGACCGCACCTCATGTTCCTACCATTAGGAATCAACGATGTTCACAAATCGGAGGTTATTCACTGAGGATAAAGGGATTTAAATTAAATGAGTCTATCAGGTGTTAGCTTTCCAAAATCTCTCCCCCAAACACAAAGTCACCCATGGGTGTCCATCCTCCCTGGCTCTTGGCTAATTTCTTCCTGATCTCCATTATTATTATTATTATTATACATAGTTGCGTGCTGGAAGGTTTTTTAATACCTCATTTGCCATTTCATCCAGTGTAACTAATGTTTTTCTTCTTCTTTTTGCACGTCAGAGCCTTTAGGTAGAGACAGAGAAAAATAACGTTCCTCCTTGTATTTTTTGTTTTTCATTTTTACATGCAAATAGTTTTATATATGTGTTATTGTTTCCCTGCTGTTGGGAGGACAGGCTGCCTTTTGACTCAGACCGTTTAGCTATTGCTGCGGCACCAAAAATATCTTTTGACCTCAAAGCCATTTGATCTCACTTTCGTGATTTCTTTCTAGTTTAAGTTTTAATGAGTGCTCCTAGTAGCTGTCCCAAGATAGGCACAACCGCTGAAGCAGACGTCAAAGAAACTCTCCAGGTTGTTTCCTCAGAGCCCTGTGTTTGCTTTTCAGGCAGTTTTTTACAGCCGGATAACGTTCTCTTGTCTTTTGAGTTTTTTAATTTTAATCACTCCTTCAGGTTTGAAGCTGCCTTCAACAATGGCATTACTGAGCACCTGATATAAATTATGGGACGCTAGTCCTTCCCAGCATACAACCACTACATTGGTTAAGATCTCATTGTCATCTCCTCTTCTTCTTCTTCTTCTTCTTTCGTCCACCGCTGTCTCAAGGGTTACGGATCACTTTTACAATCCCTTCAAGTTCACCATCTGTCATAATGGTCCAGCTGGGTTGCACAGCAGGAGTTTTTTAAAACCAGATAGATTCTGACATCGAGACATTACTCAGCAGATGCTCACCCATCAGCTCAAACTTTATTATGTCTTGACGCCTCGTATGTGAGAAGGCCTAACCACTCATCTACATGTTTCAGTGTACCTCAACATATTTGCATAATAAGGCGTGATTGACAACACATGTTAAGGAGAATTGAAGTTCAAAAACTGACTTTTGGCGTTATATCTACTTTGCAACACCACCACCATGGACGATAGCCAACTGTTTGACAACATTGTTTCTGGCGCTCAGGTGGTCTGAGAATTGATCTGAGATTATCTTTAAGCTGGAGGGGATTTCATCTAGTTTCTTTATTGCATCCTGTAATAGGATAGGTTCATTCTCATCCAAATCATCGTGAAAGATTTGGTTTAACTCAGCCTGAAGATTTTGCTCTACTTTGTCAGATAAAACCGGCCAGTCTGTTGAAAGGCAAACTGGTAATGTAGTGCATTACATGTTGGGGGCAGGCTGGTAAAAGAACCACTTGAGAATTTTTGATTATTTCCAAATTTGTGCCTGGTTTACCCAACTTTAAATGGTAGTCGCACTGCATTTGGGCAATCAGCTTTTTCTGTAAAAGTCACTAATCAGTGGAACACCCTGCCTGACGATGTGAAGAGCTGCAGTTGATATGATAGTGATGTGCTATTATGTGTTTCCATTCCAAGTCATGCGTGTTCCTTTGTATCATGTTATTGTGCTGTTTGTTTCATTTGACCTGTCAAGGAACTCTACATATGCAAATTAGGTTTAAGCAAAAATCTGGAATGCTGCATTAAATGGTGACATTTTGTTTTTTATATTTTCAGTTCGTTGTTCAGCTGTTTCTGGATGGTTTGATGTCATTTCAAGAGATCGCGCAATTTTCCTTCATCTGAGGCCCATGAGAGGTCTTCAGGCCATCAGTTCCTTCTTGCTAGAGAATATATCCAACAAACACCAATCTCTGAAAGGACAGGAAGTAAAGCACAGTTTTGATCAGATTAACTACTGTAACCTGTGCTAATTTCCAAACAATCATTTGTCCTCTGGATTGATTCAAAGGAGATTGACCTCTTTGACTTTCTACCCCATGCTTCTGTCTAACCCTATTAAGCTGAGCAGGATGTAGCCCTCAATCCCAGGAAGTATAAATGCACACGGACGCCTGGAGAACCAGGCCATCCTGTAAGGGCACTACAGTATATGATTACCCTCTAACTTAATTTCTATCAATTTGATGTGTTTGAAGGTTAATGAACTTAGCATCTATCTGACACTAGACCTCCCTGAACGCACCCAGAGACATCAAATGGCTCATTCAACTCAATAATGTCAGAAAGTGCATGTTAAATGCAGTCACACAAACGTAATATGGATGACACTGGCATGCGTGACATATAGAACGTGTATGTGGTGAAACTATCGGTGGTGTTTCTCCTGTGCACATCAGGGGTTACACACACGTGGTCGAATCGCTCTACATCGAGTATGGTAATTACACAGGCGTCCTTGTTGTTTGCAGCAGCATGCAGCATAAAATATGAAAGCAGATCTAGATCTGTAGATAGGGTGAGAAAATCTCCTGCCTCTGAGGTGCCTGGAGGCTGTACGTTTTCCCCTTGTTGTCGCTCACAATCCTTTGATGGGCTTGAGCCGGAGAGAGTGACTGGAGGAGCATGGTTAATTCCCATCGGGCCTCATGGAGCAACAACAACCAGGGGGCAGTGAGAACTCATGCAGCCAAGTTTGATGCAGCAACAGTAGAGAGCATGAATGTTTTATGGCCTGCTTTGCAAAGAGAAGACACACATTTGGCAGCGTGTGACTCAATTAAATAGGAAGGAGGAGACAAAGGATGTCATATACACTTGATACTGTTTACGGAAAATTAACGGAGCAGCACATACTGCATAGGCATGCAAGTCCTTGCCTGTAACAACTCAGCCTGACTGGTGTTTATTGTCTATTATCACTCACCCTCCTGTCCTTGTATCATACTGTACTGTGAGATGCCTCATCCAACATGGATCATTAACAGTGCTGGTAGCCCCTAGTGTTTATACTACTCATTAACAGTGTTAATTATGCAAGAACAAAACCTGCATTTTCTTCTAGTCATCACGTACTTACATGCTTGAGATATATATGTATATATATAATGTATATGTATACACGGTATATATATGAATGCTTCAAATTCAGTATGAATGGTACAAATCTGTTTAGCCAGCATGGAGACTTTTAATGTCTAAAACCAAAAAAAAAAGGCCTTGCTTGCAAATTCGAGGGCGTAGGTTTCAAGAACTATAACCAGAGGTGTTTTATAGACGAGACACGCCACTCAATCACATCCCTAAAACTCTATGGGGAAAGCCTGTAACACCAAAGATGGCGGTTATCCCGCTCCTCTCACTAGAAAGCCAATCGTCTGCTTGTAAGGGTCTGTTTTACTTCTACTGCGCATGTTTGGTAGTAGTCACACATGCGTAGTAGAAAAATGCTTTTTAAAACTTATTTTTGGGCAAACTTTTTCAGGATTTTTATTATATTTTACTGCTGATTCTATTCATGTAGTTTTTATGTTCTAGAGACCTGTATAAGTGCAGTTCTGGCAATCTCTCCATTCATTCAGATAGCAGCCTGGTCTAGTTAGTCCGAAATAGCTGCCCAGAGGTGTTGCCAAGATGGCTGCCGAGTGACATGACTTATCTATAAGGACTTTGCTATAACATGAGGAAGCTGTATAAGCTGTAGGCTGCTTTCAACATATTGACCCTAGGAAACATTTGTTAACCTAAGGAAAAAAGCATTACTTAAAACATAAAACCCTTTGAAAGGTCTCCTCATTGTATCATATAACCTTCTCTCTCATTTGTTTAAGTAGCCTGAGGCTCTATCTGATGCAGAGCACATGAAGAGACAGCTCCCCCACCTCTCTACTCCCCTGTTTCCCTCCTGTCTTCCTGCCACTAGCTGACACCGTTCCGTCGTTCTTCTTCATTCTCTTCCATCCATCCGTCCACAAGCATGATTTCTCCTCTTATCTCTTACCCTTCATTCAGTCATCCCTTCATCCCCTCATCCCTACATCGCTCGACCCTCATTCCCATCCCTCCGTCTCTTTCTTTGGACCCTTAACCCACCCCTCCCACGTCACCTCAGCTCTCCTCCATCCACAATATGCAATAAAATATTTTATATCCATCTCTTTATTTGACCGGTCTTTGTTATTTTTTTCGGTTCTCTGACCTTGGCTGTATTATCCCTCCAACTCTGACTTTGTCCACATAGTCTTTGAAGGACAGTATCAGCACTGACACAAATACATGTTTTGAATTAGTTATCTGAATCTAATACTTTGGCACCATTGCTGTGGATCTTCTGTCATTTTAGATTGGTAAAAAGATAGCTTAGTTGTCAGCTGATACACATGTTTATGACGAATAGCTCAGATGGAAGATTAGCTGTGGTAAATTAATAACTAAGTGTTTTATCTGATATCCATATTATATTTGCAGTAGTGTTTTATATTTCCTGCATGGGAACTCTGGGTCGTACAGATCCTGGGGGACAAAATGGATGTGATTCCAACCAAGATTAATGAAAGTAAATCCCCAGTTGATTAATTAGATGGGAAAGCATGTTGATTCTATATTTTTTTTAAATTTTGATAAAAGATTTGATGCAAATCATAGAATGTGTGGAATTGGAAACAGTAGCTAGCGCAAAACAAAACTATTAACTGGAAAATGTGACTGTATAATCTTATCCTCTCTTGGTCAGATATTCTCAGCACTGTGACAGTTATCCTTGTGCTGTGTAAAGATAAGTAACTTTTAACTTGCATCTCTCTAGTAGTCACTGCTAATCTGCTAGATAAAAAAACGGCTCCTAAAACCCATCAAAAAGACTAATGCGCAGTCAACCATATATATAACAATGCAATCGACTGACCAGTTTAATGACACTGATATAGGGGTCACATGACCTCAATTTCTGTCTGTCTTCTTTGTCCTATTTTGCATGTCAACTATACCAAATAAGCAGCCATCCAATCCTATAAAGTTAGTTTGTGCAATAAGGACAGGTGTAAATAAGAGACTGTCAGATTTCTATTAAATACATGTATGATCTCAGGTACAAAGCAACCAATCACAGTAACTCTCTACTTTTTTATGCTTACCACACAAACTACCCTCCATTCTGACCACCTCCCTACAACTTTAGCACAGTACATAAATGTAGAACTTACTACAGCAGGGAGCAAAATCCAGAGGTTTACAAGGGGGATGGCAGTGTGAACAAACAAATCCAAGAGGGGAAGAGCAGGTACTCACAGGGTTAAAAATGAGACATAGGTGAGCAGGTGGAGGCGGGAGTTAGGTGACTGGGACCGGTCAGAAAGTTTGAGGGCATCTAGTCGACAGTTTAGAATGGCAATGACTGCTTATAAAAATGCACGGGCCTGGGGATGTGGGAATGGCTTAATGTAGTGGAATTAACTGCCGGCTTAAGTCAGGACAGCAGAGACAATGCCCATGTAATTTCTTTTTTTTTTTTTAAAGGAGATAAACCAGCCAAGTATCACTTTTGAGAGGAATGCACTTCCAAAGCCTCTTTCACATTGGATAAAAAACCTATATCTGGCTTTTGTATTCAGTGGGGAAAGATTACAATTAGCTTTCATTCTCGGGTCAAGTAACTCTGCAGTAGTCACAGGTATTGGATAACATTATAATATTATATCTCAGCTACAAATTCTATGCCGTTTCACATTTTGACACAGTTTCATAGTTTTACTTCAGTATGTTGAATACAGACATTGCACCTCTAATGAAGTCTTTTTAGAGGCGGTACATAATTGTGTGGGTACAGCTCAACATCCGAAAATGTAGCTGATTAAACATGTTTTCTCACCATCTCTGAAAATAATCCTGTTGCGTTAACTTCTGGCAATTTATGTTGTAGCACTTAAAGGTTACGCTTTGTCAAAATGCACTACTAAGCCTTTTGAAAACTTTTGAGAACAATAGAAAACACAAATGCAGGGAAACTGTTTATTTTCTGTAGCCAAGTGAGAGAATGCTTCTTTGAGTTGATCAATATGACAGTAGTGCTATTGAATCTCCCTCAGAGCACACTGATAAAGAGCCCGAATAATGAAAACCACTGGTGCAATAATGCATTAATTAAACTCTAAATCACAGGAGGGATCATTTATATCTAAAAGGGATAAAAAGTTTCATGTACAAACAGCAGTGGGATCATCTTTAATGTCATACCCCATTATGTAACCAATGTAGCTCAGTTGACATTTTACAAAACCCTCATTGGAGAAACAATACTTGCTTTAGTAGAAGTTTCTAATAAAAGTTAAATGTGGCCTTTTGTTTGAGAGTTTAAAAGAGATATTTACCATTTGATATATAGTGATACTGTGTTGCTGACAGGACAGTAAAACCTGAGCTACACACATGAGCAGAAAAATGTTTTGCTTAACATAACATCAGCATTAAAAAAAGTGGAATTTTGCAGCGTAATCAGTTCATTTCAATCGAATAGCTGCAATGACAGGATTCATGATGCACTTAGGGGTGGGACATTTATTTCATGTTGCATTTTACTTGAATTTGTTCTTTCTAGGGATAGGATAGTCATAGATAGGGATAGAGATTCAGCAATGGTTTGCAGACAGTTTTGAGACAGGATATGTATAAAACCGTATTTTGAGAAAACAGTTTGAACATATTAGCATACTTAACCCTCCTAATTACCTCTGGTGCTCGATTTATGAGAAATTTTCCCTTTTCTTTTTGTTTTTGAATCCTGTTTCTGGCACTGAACTGTGTACAGCATGTATAACTTATCTAAAGCCTTCGATTCAAATAGTCCAATGTTTTCAGCAAGACAACATTACTACTACACCAAATGTAGTTTCCTGGTATGCACATGACGCAGAAGAGAGCTTATCATAGGTTTCTCAGTAAAAGAGAGACAGAGTGTTGTGCATGGTGGTCTGTAATGAGATGCAGTAATATGCACTGAAACTAAGATGGCTATATTATTGGCCAAACATAACATCCCCTTCAGTTCAGTAAAATAAATAAGTCAGGGAATCTCAGACTCAGTGATAAAGAACAAAGACAAAAGTGAAAAGAATGCCTAATGTTGTACTTAATGTACTCTTAGAAAAACATTGTAAAATATAACATTTCTGTTTTATTGTAAAAATATTTTAAATTGGACTAAGCAAGGCTTCCATTCTGTTTTCCAGCTGGTAGGTGTCAGTTCTAAGTCATTTACAGGCATCTGTGTGCAAAAGAATATTCAGCCCTGGGGCCTTTGGGGGCAAAGTAACGGTATTTTCGGAAAGTACTACCCCCTTGAGGAGAGACTTTTTGGGGGGTAAATAATGACCCTAGAACTAAATTTAGAACCTAGTCCCTTCAGTGGAAATGCAGTGAGTTCCTCCAAAAGTTCCTAGTTCCGGGGTATAGTTCCTTTGGTTGTGGCTTTAGGGAGGGAGCGGTCACAGGTGGTAGCCAGGGCAGAATTTCCTGAGGATGCAAAGAATTAGAGGTTTTTGGGCTGTTATTGGAAGAGATGCAAAGTTCAAGAATGTTGCTAAATTGACAAAAGCCCTTTTGTGCATGCACATAGCAATGCATTATCAGAGAGGATCAGAAAGGTAGTGACAGAGAACAGAATGAGGATGGACAACTCTACCATTTGCTCACTTTTTTTCTGAAAATTGAATTTCACAGGTGTGGCCCACACCTATACTCCCTAAAGGATGCTACAGACTGCAAAGCATTGCACGTTCAGCTACAATATCCAATTGTATACGGCCACAGAGGGTGGTGGTGTGCACAGACTCTAGGTTTGAGTTTTGTGAGTGAACCCAGGTTTTTGGTTGTATTGGACCGTAAATGTCTTGTATTCTCTTGATGAATCTCTAGACCCTGCCTGAAATGAAAGGAAAAGGTACAAAAAAGTTACATAGTCTCACTTTAACTTATAATACTCTGAAAAACAGAAAGCAACTCAGCAACTCATTTCTGAATTTAAACATATAACCAAGTGAAACGACTCCAATCCCCCAACCGGTCGAGGCAGATGGCCGCCCACCCTGAGCCATGGTTCTGCTCGAGGTTTCTGCCTCTTAAAAGAATTTTTGTAGCCTAATAAAAATCATAAAAACTTCCAACAAGATTAAACACTTTCATCCCAGCTAATCCCAACCCTTCCCAACACACTAACACACACACATACATCTTATCTAGACTCCATGGTGATGCGCATGTAAATACAAAGTTGTGCTGAAAGAAATGGGCCTTCAGTACAAAGGTAAATGGCAACTTATCAACACCTTGATTAGAAGTCTGACTCAACTTTCTTTGCAGAACCATTTTGTCAAAACCCCCTACTGAAGTCATTTTTTTCATGCTTCAATGTGGTCACTGTTGCCATTTTGATGTAATGATTGGGCTCAGCAGCCTCCTAGTGATCATGGACCAGGGCCAACGGGGACAGATGAAGGGTGAAACGGAAGAGGAGAGGAGTGAGTTTGTGAATTTCTAAGTGTGGTGGGGGAATGCTCCCCTAAGTGAGACAAGCTCCTTTAAGTAAATGCTTGGTGCTGTTGAATGCAGCCTTGACCCAACTCCTTCCCTGGCCGCCCCCCTGATCAAGGTTACGCTATATAATCTGCGGCCTGTACTGTGAAACAAAGTAACTGGCTTATCCAGATAACTTCAGGAGTAACTTTGTGACGTCCACTATGAAAGGTGGATAGGTTTTATTCTAGGTATGCTGTCACAGTGATTTACGCTGCATCTCTAACATGCAACAAGTAGGTTATCTTTACGGTTAACTTGAAGTTACCCTATACCTGGACAATGCACCACATTTGTAGGTCTACTCAGTTTTAATGAGAACTATTATTAGGCTACATACACTGGATAAAATATTCCTAGATTTCATCTTGACTTGTTCCATTAAGGCTGCAGCTGAAAGGAAGTTATTCTTACACAAAAGCATTATATTCATGCAGCAAGCCAGCAATACAGCAATACTGAGATGTAGCCGTCTGTACATAGGCTTAATGAATTTACAAAATGTTTTCACATATTTAGTCTATTTTGCATGTCCAAAATACGGAGCCAGGGTGGGCGTAAATAATCCGAGAACAAAACTCAGAAAATCCCTGAAATTAAATTCACATTGGTATATTGTTTTAACCCAAAATATGATCTTTTTCCTAAACCTAAGCAACAGCTTTTTAACACATGGTTTATGTGGTAAAATGGTCACAGATTGGTTAGGTTTAGACACCAAAATTGGTTGGTTAGGCTTTTCCTTAAATATACTGGTATACTTGATTTCTGGTAAAGCAGCTCCCCCAGGGGAAACTGGACCAGCCCCCACTGATCTTGTTTAATTATTAGGTGCCTTGGAAATATACATGTTGTACATAAAAGGGTAAGACTTTATTGGTATATATTTTCGATTATAATCTTCTGCTCGGCTCCAGTCAATGCCAAGCCCCATCATGCATGTGAACTGTGAAAGGAGGAGGACTGACATTTTCTAATGTCAGGGTTCGCTGTGAAAAAGCTGCTAAATATTCAGCGAGTATCCCCTGGCACACATCTGCTCTCTGCCTCCAGATTCTCCCATGCAGTATTGACCACCAGCGTTTATGGAAATACTGATGCTTTTCAATATTGTTATGGCAGCATCTTGACAGGCTTGTCAATTAACTTGATGGACCTCAAAGAAAAGATCCAAAGAAAAGCTCTCAAATGACCTGCGTCACCAAGGGAAATTAATGCAAGATGAAGTATTTCTCCAGGATCTAATTACAAAGGGGAGATAGTGTTTCAAGGAACACACCTGCCACTCAGGTTTAGTGAAACAATACAGGTTCTCCTCAGAATGACACCAAATGTTTTTAAGTTGATCACAGGAGATTTGTCCTAATCCAGATATTCATTGTCTGAGAAATATTTAAGTCGTCCATTGTTGAACTGAATTTAAAACAACAATGGATGCTGTGGCATGAGCTGTTTAGACCTCAGTCTTTCTGAGTGTGTGACACACTCCCATAGTGAAACACTAGAAGGCTATAGTGTGAAACAGAAGATTAAAGAAACAATCCTGGCAAAATGTACAGTAAATATTGTATGCAGGCGCTCAGGTAAAAATTGGATATGTGGTAGAGAATCCTTGATATGGTGAGCATCACTATACCGTTGACATTCTTGACTTAGGTTCACTAAGTCAGGAGTGTAATGTCTGTTTTGGGCCAATTACAATAACTTTAGTTTTGTCTGAGTTTAAGATCAGAAAATTGCAGGTCACCAGGTCTTTAAGTCCTTAAGGCATGCTAGAAGTGTAGCTAGCTGATTGGCTAGCTGATCAAGCCTAGCTGGCTTGATCAAAAGATATAATTGACTGTCATCTGCATAACATTAAAAAATTAGGGAGTGTTTCCTGATAATATTGCCTAAAGGAAGTGAAAGTGAATAGGATTGGTTTAATCACTGAACAGTGTGGAACTCCATGACTAACTTTGTGCATGGAGGATTCATCTTTAACATTTACAATCTGAGATCAATCTGATCAATAGGACTTCAACCAGTTTAGTGTGGTTCCTTTAATGTCAATTACATGTTCCAGTCTCTGTAAGATGGTCTATGGTTTTGAATACAGCACTAATATCTAAGGAGACAAGTACAGAGACAACACCTTTGTGTGATGCAATTGACGTCATTGACTCTATTACAAGTCAATGTACCATCAAAATGATTTTGAAGCTGTTATTTTAAGATATAAATACTACATAATGTTGCTCTAAAACCCAGCAACCCAGCTAAGCACCAACTGTGACAGACATTTAGCAATTACCTGTGGAACATAGTGGAGCATTTAGCAGCTACAGAGCAACATATTTCTCTCAGGAGTTGATCGAGCCCAAAAACAGAGCTAAAAGCGAGTGGAAATATAATTTCAAATGAATGCCGTTGGATGTGATCTTTCTCTGGCCATCCACTGACTCCTGGTCAATGACCCATGACCCCATCTCAGTTAATGCTGTGATGGTTTTTAACAGACAGCTGTCTGTTTCTGGTGGCCAGGGTCCCTGCTTTTTCACTGTGTAGTGTTATTCCCTGCTGTTATGGAATGGTGTACCAGCAGAAATATTAAGGTGTTGGCTGGTTTGTAGTAAGTGCTGACACTTCGCAAAGTGAAGACTCTGGTTTGATGTTCCCAACAGTCCACCAACGTAGACCCACGAGAGTCCCATTTGGATGCCTCAGGTGTTTCCTTTACGCTTGATGTTCCTGTCTATTAAGGACGGATGATACTATTGGTAACTATTGGTATTGGTAAGTGGGAGCATAAATCTATAAATAATCCTGTGAATGCTCACTTTTGTTGTCTCAGCATTGTCACCCCATTGTGTCAGGGAAATCAAACAAACCACCTTCCCTGACCTGTTTGCAGCTCCATTCCAGCTCTGATCAGCTTTATGTCTCAGTTTTACATTGATTCCAGCCTAAGATAGATTGACTGCTATTCAGCTGAGTCTGCTCCACTTATCAAGGCTGCCACCTTCCTTCCAAGGAATATGAGTATGCTAAAGTGGAGATGATGAAGCACCCGAAAAAGCTCTGTAAATTCAGCTTCTTTAAGGAAGCGCCTTCATCAATCAGGAAGATTTAGCATATAGTGAAAGTCCTTTTTTTTAACCACTGGTGCTGCCAAAGTCAATGTCTAGACAGCCTGTTCATCAGGCTCATCAAAGAGCTATCTTTCTACAGGAGCCTGTGTTTGACTTGAACTCATAAATCAACAGGAAATGTCTCTCACTATTGATTGCTGAGTCCATTCATTATTCACTTTTATAGCAACGAATCAATGTTCCCAGTGCTGGAAAGAAGAGCCAGATGGTAAAGAATTTGCCTGCCCTCTAGTGTCAGATGACTTTGCCATTTTGGAGTTTGAAGTGTTTGAATTAACTATTTCATTTTTGATAGATACATAAAAGTAAAAGTCATAGAAGGGAGTTTTTTATTAATTCTATGACACATTGGCAAATTGTCATTAGCTTATTTGAACACTGCTAATATCACACCCATGGTGATATACATTAAGCATTATATATCATTGTACATTTTTAACAAAGTGTCAGTTGTGCTTGAATTTACAGCTTACTGAAAACTCAATCTTTTGCATTGAAATGCTAATAATATTATTTCACTAGAGCTACCAGATACAGCAATCAGCTGTACAAGATGCCCCAGAGTGTCTCATACAGACACACCTTGGAGTGTGTCACCTGCGTCTCACACAGATTTGTATTGGACGCCCCGAGATGAGAATGGTCTGTATATATATATATATACATTAGTGGTGGGCCGTTATCGGCGTTAACGGCTGCGTTAACGGGAGACTCTTATCGGGCGACAAAAAAAATATCGCCGTTAA